>BQNB010013080.1:54777-66211 GCA_026074375.1 Tanacetum coccineum | reverse complement strand
AATTTTATAAACGACAAACACGTAATAATAAATGTAATTTATTACTTAAATGTGTTCCGAAAATTTACAGTTGTTACAATTTATCTCGACGGTAAGTGGCTCCACCACTGCGTTGTCCGCAGTTAAAGTGGGAAAAGAGATGCCACTTCCATGCGAAAAATTTTGGCTGACTTTTTGCTTAGTTTTTCGCTGCCATGACTGCACTATATAGATGGTGTCAGCCTTGTCTCTAGGTGCGTCTTTCTTGCCTCCGCTCCTTTGTTTATCTTTCCCTTCCTTGATGTTTTTCACTAGGTGATCCAATCTGCCTCCCCTCTCCTTGACCAATTTGTCAATTAGCTGGCGCAGTTGGACGCACTCATTGGTAGTATGGCCCTTCTGCCTATGATACTCACAGTATCCGTTCCCCACGCGTTGCTCTTCTGGAGTGCGCATTGGTGGTGGTCTTGGGAAGTTTGCACCTTCTGTTGCGAGTATCTCCTTTGGGGTCATTGTCAGTGGGGTGTACTTGTCGTTCCCCCGCCCGCCCCTCTGACCGCGGTAGCTGTTGTTGCGACTGCTACTCTGGTCATTGGATTGTCTCCTGGACTGTTCCTGTGACCTGTTGTTTGAGTAGCCTTTTCTGCTGTCCGCGGCGGCGGCTTCTCCTTGAATGAAGGACCTTGTGCGTTTCATCAACTCATCAAAGGTTTGGGGAACCCTATCATTCAACCTTTTGATAAGTTCTGGGTTATTTATTCCATTCATAAACCCTGAGATCTTGAGAATTTCGGGGCACGCCTTGACGTGTATGCATTCGTCCTTATAGCGCTCTACGTAGGCGCTTGTGGACTCCCCTTGGCGCTGTTTCACCCTGGCAAGCTCGACAGGGTTCTTGGCACACTTCTTCCTTTGAGTAAAATTTAAGCGGAATGCCCTTCGCAACTCTTCAAACCCATCAATGCTTCTGCGTGGTAGTTTGCTGAACCAGTTCCGCGCGTTTCCTACTAACGTGGAATTGAACATGTGGCACCACACGGGTTGTGGCCAGTTTTCAATAGTGGCCGCCGATTCGAAGATTTTTAGATGGTCGTCAGGATCACCTGTCCCATCATAAGTTTTTACGTTAGCAGGCATGCGCCTTTTCTTATCCTCCGAGAAATCGCTAATGCGCCGCGTAAATGCGTCGACCTTTTGGCGACGCCATGGACGGGACATATCTTCGTCTTCGTCTTCACGATATTTGTTCTTGGATTTCCAGTGTCCCGTTTCTGCGTCCTCGTTGTCCGAGGAGTCTTCTGAGGACGAGCTTACTCTTCTGCGGCGCTTGCGCCGACTGTCCTCGGAGTCCGAACTTGGAGGACTTTCACTCGGGGAGCGCCTTTGTCCAAGCCTGCTGTGGACATCGCGACTGCCCAGCCTATCACGGACGCTGATGCGCCAGTCATTGTTTTCATGAGTGTCCAAGTTCTGCAAGTTAGCCGTTTGAGTACCCGAAACTTTCTTTCCGATTCTACCGAATACTGGAGGTCGACGGTTATCCTTTCCGCGCCTTTCCTTTTGGTGGCGCGGTGGAGATACTTCGTCCTCCGGACCGAAGTTAAGTCGGGCCTGTAGGCTCTGGCTTGATCTCTTTTTTGTTTCCTCTTGCATGAGGGCGACCAAAGTCTCGTAGTTTTGAGATACGAAATCACTCGGCGCCAGTTCAGTCGCGACCCCTTCCAGTGTGAGGTTGTCAGCCCCTAACTCGGGACCCTTGTTTCGAAGGGGTGGGGGTGGCGGCTCGGTGGTATTCGTCCCTGGCACCGTTTGGGGAGGGGTGGTGAAAGTAGCACGCTGTAGACCTTCCGCGCTTGTGATTGTGGCGGTTGTCTGGGTTGTCCCCAGGGGCGGTCCCATCGCTGTGAAGACCAGATCATATGGCGCATTGGCGCTTCCAGAGGCCTGCTTAGAGATCTGTCTAGAGGCTTGGTCGCTCTGCTTCTTCGCCTGCGGAGTCCGCTGGGTAAAGTTTCCTTGCTTTGTCATTCTAGATTTTGGCAGTGTTCTTAGTGTTGGGTCCCACGGATGGCGCCAATCTGTTGATACAAAAGTTGGACGATCCTTGATTAGGTCCGAATTAGGTGTAATACGGATCTGTTAGGCTCCGGTTCCTGTATCAATTAAGTCTTGATGTATGAGACCTGCGCACTAAGAAAACAAAGCACCGTTAGGCTTACCGTGGGATTGTCTCCCACGATTATCCTCCGGCGTGAGAGTAAGTAATCGGTTTAGGTTTTAGTAGAAAGTTAGGGTTATGAGGGCGTACCTTAGATGAGAGCCGATGTGCTCTCTATATACTCACCAAACCCTAATGGGCTTTGTCCCATTAATTAGGTTAGTATCCGAGAGGTCTCACCGTTATTTAGTAACCGAGAGGTCTCGCCGTTATTTAGTAACTAGTGGGCCCACCTCATGATTATGACTCGTTCGTAACGGGTGTTCTAGATACCTGCGTACGTGTGCGCTAGTTGGGCCTCATGGGCCTAAATCCTCGTCGTGATAGCCCATATGTCATGGGCTTCCCCATAGGCAGTACCATTTGGGCCTTGGAAGCCCGTATTGATGTCGCTATGGCCCATTCATCATGAGCCTGGGTATAAGTACTATTCGTGGGTCGGGTTCATGACCCGAGGTTGGACTATACGTCATCAGTTTTCATCCTAATATGCTCATATACTCCACACTAATTATTAAAATTCACATTTTGCACAAAAGCCAAGCCCGGTGCAACACACGGGTTCGGCACGCCTTGTATAAACAATAACTAAGATTATCACAAATTCCTTAATTATATTTTATTGTTGAGACACATATCTGGTACAAGCTTCAAACTCAAAGATGCTGATATTTTCTAAGTTCAATTTTTAACATTAGTGACATACAAATTGCAATGAGAATGCCATCAACAAATTCCTTATCAGCTCAGAGAAGACTTTTAAGAAGACTTGGGACAGGGAAGACGACATTTAAATTTCATTGTAACATTAATCTTGCAATCCCAGTACTCCAGTAGCACGACTAGCATCACCGCACATGGTCTATCATCCACAAATTTTTTCTCAGCTTGACCAAGACAGTTTGATTGATAATAACTATTTTTTATGTGTAATCACAAAAGACTTTTAAGAAGACTTGGGATACGGAAGACTACACTTATTTTGAATATAAGAGTTACAAGTATAATTAAAACTAGTTTAATCTAAATTGATTTTGTGTACACAAATTTTATCTAATAAAACACATATAAACGATTACACTAAATTGATGTTTTAAACGATCAGCTCAATATCATATATTGAACATGAACATGATCCTTTAAAGTGAACATGGACTTTACTTGTTAATATACACAAGTTGGTTAGTACAACGGTGCTAACCACCACCATTCATCTATATTACATTTTCCGTATCCAAATTGTGCCAATTTCATTTTTTCTTCCCAAATATTCTATTAGTTACAGTGATAGCTAAAATATACAGAAGACTGTAAAATGCATAATACAACATCAAAACACGTTAATACATCTCATTCTTTGGTGGTTACAACTTCTTTATCTCTTTCTCACTTTGAAAGCTTTCTATTACCTTAAAAAAAAGGGACAATTACATACATCCCCATTTAAACATCATTAATTACATATTTCCCCAAACAAACTAGTGCAATACCCGTGGATTGCATACCCCTTTTTCTCATACGTAACCTCTACAGCTCCCTCCCGAGCAGGCTTATGGATATCATCAGCTATCACTGGGTGAGTAACTCTATCAACTCTAACCTCAACCAGGCCTCTCGCACCCGTCTCGATCTCCTCTCGATCAACAGCCTCAACTACAACTCTAGCATCAATCCCTCTAACTCTAAGAGCATCCGCATAAGCGATACACTCGTCAATCTCTGCCTGAATCTCGAGGTCAATACCCATCACTCCTCTCAACATCAACATCTATCTCTAAATCAGTCCCTCTATACCTAGACGGCTTAGAACCCTCCGCTAAACTAACCTCTAAATCCATCGTTGACTCAGGACTCCTAATCCTCTTAGGTGATGGTAAAGATCAGCATATGCAGAAGATAATGCTCCAGATATAGGTGAAGATAATGGTACAGATGCAACAGGGGATCTACTCCTCTTGCGAGGACGACTCACAAAAGAAGAATCATGATATGGTCTATCGGTAAAACAGTAGATGAAAACAGGAATACTCGATACCAATGAACATAAATGATTACTAGTCTCCATACCCGAATGATGATGCGGTAATGAAGATCAATGAAGAATTAATATGTCATCTAAGAAGATCCCGAGATGAAGTCTCTGATGATGAACTCGATGATGAATCCCTCGAAGAATCATCCAAAGAAAAATGATCTGAAGAAGAGTAGTCAACTGAATGTCTCACAGCAAGACGATGAGTAGGTAACGGTCCAACCTTCTTCCTCGCAGTTATCATGTATACCGGCCTATTAAGATGGTAGCGGTAAGGTCGACCATAAGGAAAGCTGTCCAGGTGCAAGAAACATGACTCTACGACGAAGTGGCACCAGATGCTACAGGTGTAACACTAAGTAGAAGGGTATCTCAGTGAAAAGGTGTTACCATGGTAGGTGAAGGTGGAGTATTCAGTATATTCACTGTCTGAAGAATCATCGGTCGATGAAAGAAATGGTAAAGTAGCTGGTAGTGGTGGTCTATGATGTAACACCCCCCAAATCTAGGTAGCAGTGGAATGTTGAATATCCGAGGGCGTTACTTCATAGATCAATAGCACAAGATATGAAAACGACCACTAAACGTGTCGTTTTAAAAAAGATACATGGATTAACAAAATACTTGTTCATTACATAGCTCATGATTCAAATGTTCGACAATAAAGGTAAAGATTTCGGTCTTATTAACAAAGGTTCCCCAAAATGTAATACACCCAATTCTTAGTATTGACTCTCTTCAAGGAATACCCACAATGTACTGGGCACCTCGTGCCTTATAGACGAGATAAAACATGCTTAAAATATCAACATAAAGTTGGTGAATCAATAGGTTTATGTTTATCAATAGTAGACCGCAAATTTCCAAGTGTATGATTATGCACAAGCAAACATCATAAAAAGTAATTACATTTTCCTAAGCTCAATACCAAAGCTCAACATGGTAATGAAATGCAATAAATTGCCAATAAATGCCCAGTGAATTATGTTACAAACCCGCAACATCCTAAATCCACATGGTATAAACTTTGTTGTGCCGGCAACCCGCACATGAGCCGCATACTCACCCAAACTGGGGACGTCAATCCCAATAGATCTATTTAAACATACTGCGAGCTCATAATCTAAGTATTGACATTTCATGATAAAGGGCTCAGTGAGTTAATCGCTACTTAGTGCAAACACGTAAGCATTTTATAAAATGTACCACTTGCACCAATTTATAAAACAAAGCATGGTTCTCACCCCAAAGATTTAAATCATATTAAATAATTTGTAAAACAGTGGGCTATGAACTCTCCTTAGTAAGTAGTCCTCTAAAAAATGATGATATATCCAAGTAAAAAAATCACAGAACCGTCAAAATCCCTAATAAATATACGGCCAGCTCTTAGTCCTACAAGTTTTTAGGCTAAATCGACTTAAAAGCATAAAACTAACATAAATTGGCTAGATTTATATATACAGTAATCACTTGAGTGGTGGTGCACATGTTTATTGTATTGTCCTTGACTTGATGGCCTCTGGAAGGTATACAATTACACACGCGTCTAGTATATGTATAAACGTTATTAGTAAATGTTCGTATTTATTAAGTCGTGGTTTAACTCGTATAATATCCGAACAATATATAACTCGTACGGTATGTTAAGTGGTTGTTAAAATTACCTTTATTCATGAAATACCCTTAGGTTTCTTAATTGGCAGAAATGGCCCTTGTAGTTTAAAATAGCCAGTTTACAATTTATAAAATCCTTAATTCCCATATTTACACTATAGTCCTTTAATTTTTACAACAAGTACACTATAGGTCATTATGTTCTCTAAAACAGGTCCCGTAAGTATTCCAGAAGCTACAAAAACATCCCTAGACGCTTTATAAATCCAGTTTTTGAATGTTTTAAACCCCTAGGTTTAGAATTTGACATTTTAGCCCCCTTAATTTTGTAAAAAACGCATTTTAAACCCAAAAGAGTCTAACAAGTGACACATTGGTTTTAATAACTCAATAAGCTACATAAGCTGTTTGTTCAGCTTATACATTAAGCTCGATGAGCTAATTAAGCTATTGGGCTTATTGAGGCTCGTTCAAGCAAGCCCATTAAGCAACAAAGGGTCCATTTATGATTCTAAAACTAACATAAGCTCTTATTTACTTAATAATGCTCATATGAAACGTTTGGCTGAAAAATAACTTAGATGAGCTTATTGACTTAATTTGAGCTTGTTTGGCTCATGAGCCCAATAACTCTAGTCCGAATGGTACACAAAGGTTTCTCCTATGATTACTCTTATTTTCTTATCTCATTAAGCATTTAAGATTACTAGTAAACTGTTTTTTAGTGTATGGCTTATTCAATAAGCTAATAAGCTCGCTAATAGGCTTCTTCAGCGATAACTTTTCCCTGAATGTTATCGGGCAAACCTCCTATGAATCTCTCAACCTTGTCCTCCTCATCGGGGACCATTCTTGTACACAACAAAATCAACTCCTGAAACCTTTGTGTGTAAGCAGTCAAATCGTTTCCTTTCACCTTCAGATTCCATAATTCAGTCTCCATCTTCTGGATTTCATTCCTTGGACAATACACTTCTGTCATCAACCTCATATGTCCAGCCCATTTCATAGCATATGCAACATCAACACCAATTGTCCTCTTATAGGTGTTCCACCAAGTTAAGGCATTGTCCTGCAGTGTGCGTGTAGCATATTTCACTTGGTACTTCGATGGACAATTACTAATATTGAACACAGTCTCCATTTTCTAAAACCAGCGGGTCAATCCGACAATGCCTTCAGTTCCTGAGAAATTTTGTGGCTTACACTTCAAGAAGTCTTGGAATGTGCACTCTCGAGCCACTGGCATGAAACCTCTATAGTTCATGTCATTATTCCTATTTCTATTTCCATTTCCATTTTCGCCATTCCCTCTATTTTCATTTCCTCCATTCCCTCCATTTCCATTTCCTCCATTCCCTCTATTTCCATTTCCTCCATTCCTTCTATTTCCATTTCCTTATTCATCCCTATTCTCATTCAGGGGTTCAAGGTTCATTGCGGCTTCACGAGCCTCTATCTCTTCAGCTACTCGGCGAGCAATCAAGTCTTCAACCTCATCATGAGTCCTGGATGCTCCGGATCGTGTGTTAGGCATCTTCCTACAACGTAAAAACGTATCACTCGATGAGATTTATAGGTGACGCGAGATCACTAACGGTGTTAAATAAAATTTACAGTTAATTCACATAGAAAATACATGATCGAAATATATTCATGGAAACCCCATAATGCATGACGCAAAAGTATAAGTAAATCAAATCATGACATCATATCATAGATAAATATCAATTTCATATCATCAAACATTAGTGATTACATCACATTGGTTTCAAAATACAGAAAATACAAGTTTCTAACACTACGGTCATCACTAAACGCTACTGCTCAATACCGCAACACTAACGAACATATCTAAGGATGGTAGCCCATGTGCTTCCTAGCACACGCCTCAAATCTGCCAACTCTCATTCGATCATAAAATCGAAGCCGTCATATCTGCCTCAGCTCTCTTTGCATACGTAACATGTCGCGCTGGAGTCGGTCAACTCTCTGACTCTCAACACTCGCGGTGCCTCTGAGCCTCCTGTTATCCTTCTCCAACTCAGTAATCCTCTCAATCAAAGCAGTGACTGCCGACTTAACCCCAACAATCCTATGTCCCTGCTCTCTCTAAACTCCCTCAATGACCTGTATACGATGGACTAGGATAGCCCCTGTGTGATCATGGAACCTCTGAACCAAATCTCCCAATGTCTCATACGTAACCTCTACTGCTCCCTCCTGAGCAGGCTCAGGAATATCATCTGGCATCACAGGATGCGTAACCCTCTCAACTCTGACCTCAACCGGGCCCCTCGCACCCGTCTCACTCTCCACTTGATCAACAGCCTCAACTACAACTCTAGCATCAATCCCCCTATCCCTAAGAGCATATGCGTAAGCAATACACTCATCAATCTCTGCCTGAATCTCTGGATCAATATCCTACTCTAAGTGAGGCTCATCACTAACCCTGACAATAACATCATCCCTCAAACTAGTCTTTCTAGGATCTACCTCTACATCTGCCAAATAACCAGAATCCCTAACCATCTTAGGCGATGGTATCAAATTAGCATGGACAGGAGATAGAGCTCCAGATACAGGTGATAATGTAGGTACATATGTCATAGGGGACCTACGTCTCTTGCGAGATGGCCCCGCAGAAGTACTCGGTAAATCGGGAGAAGAATGATCCGACAATGAGTTTCTCGATACAGAATCAGATGAAGCATCCGAATGAAAATCTGACGATGCCTCTGATGATGAATCTAAAGAAGAATCTCGAGCTAAATCATCTGGACAAAAATAATCTGATAAAGAATGATCGACAGAATGTCTCACAACAAGTTGCTGAACAGGTAACGGTCCAACCCTCTTCCTCGCAGTCATTATATGTACCGGCCCATTAAGATGGTAGCGGTACGGTCGACCATGAGGAATAGGATGTCCAGGTGCTAGAATCATAACTTGACGACGAGGTATGACATGTGATCTCTGTGTAGAAGAGATAATCTCAGTGAAAGGCGTACCATGAGTAGGTGATGGTGGTGTATCAGGTGTATCGTTGTCTGTGGTGTCATCAGCCGATGATAAAAATGATGAGATAGCTAGTAATGGTGGTATATTGTCTGATGATGGATCCTCAGATGGATCATACTCTGTGGGTATCACTGTAGTGTTAGTCTGAGTATTGGGTGGAGTAATCATTGGTGTGGTGTCGAGAATAGTGGTAGGGATAATACCGAACAAGATAACTCGTCCAGCAGATGTCCCCATGCTATCCTTGGATGAGTTCGATGAAACTGAGATAACTAAGATAGCCATGACATGTACAAGCAAAGTTTATATAAATCATCTTTATATCAACCATGCATGATGCAAACATATGAACGCGTGAATGGGTAACTGGATGAATGCAAAATGAACGAATGAATGCGCGGGTCATCGAGTACGACATGATAGGATGAAATGAGAAATACTTATAGTAATATTAGTTATACTTAGTATTTGATACATATATATTATTTACGTAGTATTTAATTATGTATACGTACTATGTAAAATCACGTAAGGCACATAATCACGTAGGATCACATACTGGTTATAGTCCAGACCTAGTTTATACTACCTGGTTCTCTATAACCTTGGCTCTTGATACCAATCTGTCACACCCCCAAATAGGGTCCCGTCCGATTTAGCGTCCGGGGGCGTGACGTTATCGAATATCTCAAGTACAAAGCATAAAGAACGACCTCTAAGGGTATGTTTTAAAAATAAACACCGCTGCATAAATTCAAAATAATAATAAGTTTTACATCGATCAAATTTAAAAGATTCAAAAGTTAAACTGCGGAAGCTTTAATAAGTTCAACAACGGTATTTAAGATAATCATGGATAAAATCTGGAAAACTGGTTCGGGCAATAGACTTCATATAGTTCAAGCAACGACATCCATGCTATGCACCTGAGAAAAACATGCTTAAAACGTCAACATAAAGTTGGTGAATTCACAGGTTTAGTTCAAACGTTGTTATAGTGGACCACAAGATATCAAAACGTATGTGACAGTCATAGGAGATACAACTTCACATAAAAAGGTATTTACGTTGCTCTAAGCTCATGACACTGAAGCTAATAATGAAAGATAGCATGTACATTGCTATAAGTAATTGCTTTCCCTTACAGGTGTCCGACCAAAGACTACTTAACCAGTTTCGACATGACATATATTTGTTTATTGGGAGCCCCGTGGGTAGTGAGCGCTACTCACCCGGATAGGGATAATTAGTCCCAATAGATCCATTTATTTATTCGCGCTCCCTCAACCGGTCCTCCGGTCAAGAAATTGACAGTTCATGATAGTTGAGGCAATAGTGGTCTAAACGCTACTTAAACAACACGTAAATAGGGAAATCTCACGTATAGTACTTGTGTCCAGTTTTAAAAAAAAGCAATGTTTCTCACCCCAAGTTATAAAACATTTATTCAAAACGAGTAAAAGAGTGGGGCTATGAACTCACCTTGATTTGGTGAATTGAGGTAGTGAATAGTCTAGAAATAATTCACTCGGTAACGAACGACGATATAAGAAAGCAACTTATGTAATGGACGTTTGATTTAATATCGGATCGAAGAGAATTTACGGAAAATGCTTATACTAGTGTACTTTTGTTAATATATTTACAAAAATTTACGCTTGTGATCGTATAGTAGTGAAAATGTTTTCGTAAATAAAAAGAGTAATTAATAGTATGTATAGTATTATTATATACATATAAATGACTAAGTAAAACAAATATATATTTTATATTATATATATATATATATATATATATATATATATATATTATTCGGCACATTATTAAATTCGCGTATCTAATTTTATTACGTGGGTTTTCTAGTATTTACTAAGTATAATAATTTATAAAAATTTTGACATGACCCATTCATGTTTACACGTTTTTCCAAAGTCGTAAACTTTATTTAAAACCATTTTTCAAATCACTTTCAATCCACTTTTCATAATTACAAACTATACATCATCAAATTTATTATTATTTGCAACGTCCAACGTTTAAAAATAAGTTAAACGTAACAACATCTTAGTTATACTCTATTAAATAAGCTATTTAAGAACTTATTCAATTAGCTACACCATAGTTTTTACGCCATGGTGTTTTGTATTTATGTTGGGCCTCGGCCCGTTAAGTCCGAAAATGAAGTTTTACTTATCCATTTAGTCCGATAAGCAAAACATTAAATGATAAACACGTGACCTACAAATAAGCTATCAATAAGCTCACAATAAGCCAAGTATAATAAGCCGAACCATATAAGCTCAAAAATAAGCTCATGGTGTTGACCTTGTATGTGGGACGCGGCTATAAGCCCTAATAAAATATATTCGGGCTTATTTATTAAGCCGAATAAGTTTATCATTTGTCCTTTCAAAATAAGCTAACAAAATATAAGTCGAAACAAAATAAGTTAAAATTTTATTTTTCCTTTCTTTTCTAGTTTGGGCCGAAACAAACTATAAGCCCAATAAGCTCAAAAATAATCAAATAAGCTTTCCAAAAGCTTATTAGCATAAGCCGAATAA
>BQNB010013080.1:27807-51598 GCA_026074375.1 Tanacetum coccineum | reverse complement strand
TTTAAGCTAACTGTTTAAAGATTTGCCCATTTGACCCGTTAAAGATTAAAAAATATATAACACGAATTGGCCCATTCATACGTAAATGCGCCAAAATTATTGCCTCACGTAACTAGCTTCACAGCTGACAAAATCAGTAGGAACTAACCAAGAGAACATGTAGCTGCAAAACCTACGCCTGTTACTTCTTCACCAGCAACATCGGAAAGAGATAAAGCTCTTTTAACAGCAGTGCAGATCGCAAGCCAAATATCAGTTGAAGATTGCTGGACTTGCAAAAATTTCAGGAAAGAATAAATAGCATGTAGAAATCTAGTGATAAAAAAATAGTGATAACCTTATGATAATGTCTTTTTACGAGGACTATAGACTTCTTTATTTTCTATTTCGCAGTATAATCAACAACCAAGGCCATCAAATGTAACAGTTTCAGCAAGTTCACCAAACGTAAAAAAACCAAGACATGCAAGTCAATAATTCCAAATAAAATGAACATTGAGCATCTACGGGAATACCAATCAGATATTTCAGGTCAACTGGTGTCTAATTCTTAACCTTCTTTTACTAATGTAATATCATTTTCAGCAATATAACCCTGGATCTTATTTTGTAAACATCTAAGGAGGTGTTTGTTTCGGCTTATACGTGGGCTTATGAGCTTATTTGATTTCGGCTTATATAACATAAGCCCCAATTTTCCGGCTTATTTTGAGACTTGTGGGCTTATATAAGTTTATTACGATATGATAAACTTATATAAGCCCATAAATCTTAATATAAGCCAGAAAATTAAAGCTTATGTTATATAAGCCCAAAATCAAATAAGCTCATAAGTCCACATATAAACCAAAACAAACACCCTCTTAAATATCTAGTTAAATTACTTAAATAGTATCTTTCAAAAAATAACGAATTATCACGCGAAAATATAAAAAGTTAGACAACAGAAATTCGGTGTCGGTGACACACTCACTTTTCAACATATTCCACACCACCTGACCCATTCTCGTTGACACTTCACTAATCACAAATTTTCCAATCATTTGGCCTTCAAAATCTTGAAATTTTAACCATCAAAATTTCCAAAATTGAGTGTTTCTTGATTTAGTTGAGTGGATTTCTGACATGGGTTTGTCTTAAATCAGCTCAATTTTGCTTAATTTAGTGTTTCTTGAAGTTGATCATTAGTTTCTTGATTCAATTAGGTGTTTTGCTTAATAAAGATTGGATTTTGATGATCAATTAGGTTCCTTTTTGGTTTTTGGATATAATTGAGTGGATTTCTGACGTGGGTTTGTACTTAATTTAGCTTAATTTTGAGTATTGATTTAGTACGTGTTTGTGCTTATTTAGGGGTTAAAAAGATTGGATTTTGAGGATCATTTAGGCTCTTTTTTTTTTGTTTTTGGGTATATTTTGGTGTGTTTATGAGATGGGTTTCTGCTGAAATTAGCTTAATTGGGGTTTAAGAGGATTAAATTTTGATTATTGGTTTACTACATGTGTTTGTGCTTATTCAGGGGTTAAAAAGGTTAGATTTTGATGATCTACTAGGCTCAATTTTGGGTTTTTGGTATATTTTGGTGTGTTTATGAGATGTGTTTGTGCTGAAATCAGGTTAATTTAGTTAGATTAAATTCGTGTTAGAAGAAAGATTAGGGTTTATAAAAATGGCTTGGAAGAATAGAAGTGGTGCAGAGATGGGTTCAAGAAACTTGGTGTCAAGAAAATTGACTATTTTCTTATGTATCAGTTGCTTTTGTGCTGGAATGCTCTTCACCAACAGGTTTGATACCGAAAAGATAGCTTATTTGAAGTTTTATAGAAAATTGGGTGTGTTTGGCGTTGCTGTTTTGATTGTTATGTTATGGTTGCTTAATTAGCTTGTTGTGTTTAATACAACGTATAAGCATGGGGTGTTTGTTTTAGCTATGTGATGGGCTCATTAGGTTAATGAAATCTGAAAAGATAATAAGCTCCTTTTGTAAGGCCTGTGAGCTTATCAAATTGAGCTTATGAACTTCACTAGTATGTTATAAGCTCAACTTGATATCAACTTGAGCGTATGAACTTCACTATGTTACATGCCCAAGTTGATAAGCTCATAAGCCACTAAAAATGAACTTATAAGTTTTTTCAAGTTTTCTATATGCCCATCAACTAAGCTAACACAAACACCTTAGTGTGTCCAAATTGCTTATTTAAGCTGCTATTATGATTTGTCTGCTTATTCAGACAAACTTTATTTCTAGAAATGAGTAAATAAGCAGTTTTAATAAACAATCCCAAACACCCCCATAATAATGCATTGTGCATAATATGCATCAAACGTTAATAGGTAATGTTTTAGGCTCTTGAACTTGAAAATGTATCTTTCTTATCTTCCAAAATTGAAGAATTTATATATGTAAAGTGGTTTATACAATGCGGTTATTGTTATTTAGCCATAGTGGCTTCACTCTAAAGGTGAATCCGTGAATATGCTTTAGAAATTAGCTGATGGCCTATAAGTGAGTATGCTTGCATACGTTTAATATGCAATAGGGGCACATATGTTGCGGTAACATTAATGATGCTAGTCTCATGTTAGATATATGCATGTGTGATGCTTATTACTTTCTTTGTGATTATAGAATGTGGACTGAGCCTGAAGCTAAAGACTTATCAAGACCAACCGGAACCGAAGCTGAAAAGCTCAAGTTAATAGTAGAGGATTGCAATACAAAATCGGTGAGTAATTGAGTGCATAATTGTCATCCCCTTTTACCTCTGAATAAAGTTGTTTCCCATTTATATATCATATTAAATTTACGAGATTTCTGGTTTTGTCAGAAGAATGTAAGGAGGGATTCTAAAGACATAATTGGGGAAGTTTCAAAAACGCATAATGCTGTACAGTACGGTTTTTTTTACATCTTATTCTTCTTTATGACGTCTCTTAATAGTATATGTTCTGCAAAAGTATCCATTTTAAATATATCATTGGATACAGAGTATTAGACAAAACAATTTCAAACTTGGAGATGGAATTAGCAGCCGCACGAGCCATGCAAGATTCTATAGTTACAGGGTCTCCTATAGCGGACGACCTAAGTTTACCTGAGCCCATTAAGAAAAGAAAATACTTGATGGTTATCGGCATTAATACAGCTTTTAGCAGCCGAAAGAGACGAGATTCCGTTCGTGCTACTTGGATGCCTCAAGGTCAATATCATTTGTGTAATTCTCGATTAGTGCTTGTAGTATTATTGCAATCAGGATCATTTAAGTCTTTTCATACCACCATTTCAGGTGATAAACTTAAAAAACTCGAGGAAGAAAAAGGAATTGTGATGCGATTTGTGATAGGTCACAGGTAAGAAGAACAAATATAACGACCAGATTGCTCTATATGCATAATGATAACAATTCTTATCTAGTGAACTGTTTAAACGCAGTGCTACATCGGGTGGTATTCTTGATAGAGCTATTGAGGCAGAAGAAAAAAAGCATGGAGATATTTTGAGGCTGGAGCATATCGAGGGGTACCTTGAATTATCAGCAAAAACTAAAAAGTACTTTACTACTGCTCTTGCTATTTGGGATGCAGATTTTTATGTTAAAGTTGATGATGATGTACACGTAAATGATGATTGGATACTCGTAAACATCAGGTAGTAGAATCTTAGATTGCGCACAAAGATCTTGTTAGTGTCTTTAACATTATTAGTCTCTAAAGAAGGTTGATTTGCTACCATGAAAGGTTACACTTGTGTAGGCAACGTTCAGTAGATATCAGTTTCGACAACCTCTAACGTGCTACGTTGGAGCATTGAAATTCTGGCCCTGTTCTTGCTCAGAAGTAAGACAAACCTCTTCCATGTCACTAGTTTAGTACTCGATTTATGGTTTTGCAGTCGTTACCTCATTACGATAAATAAAATTTATGTATGGCAAGATGTTCTTTTTTTAGAAAAGCAAAGTATTACAATAAAATGTCAGTATATACAATAAAGATTCACCAGACTTGTCCCAGACGGGACTTGAACTCACAACCTCTTGGTTAAGAACATCTCACACCATCACATGGTACCGCTAGGCTACAAGCCCATTGGTGGCAAGATTTTGTACTTATAGGTGACAATATGGCCGGGTTGGGTGAAGGGTCAAAATAGGTTATGTATTTTTGGGACAAGAATTTTTATATAAATTTCAACGTTGTACAAATTTAAGATTTTTATACTTAAGTTTAATTTCTTTATATAATAATGTCAGTTTTGAAAGCTGGTTTCCAAAGGTATCCATGGTTACCAAAAGTCCAAAACGGAACACAAAGACATCTTGTAAAGACTTGCAATTATTGCAACGGGACAAGTTAAAAAGTATCTTGATATTTTTTGCAAATATCCTTTGCAATTATCTATCTGTTTTAAAAAAAATCTTTACTTTGGATGTCTTTGTAAACTGTTTGACTTGTGTATGTTTTAGTTAAATATTTTTTGACCGTTTGATCCGTTATTGATAAGATAATATTTGAAAATTTACCTTTTTCAACTCAAATAGTTTAAACTTTAAAGTTACCGCCTTAAAAGAAACTCGTTTCTAACGGTATTCTTTTGTGAGCCAGAGGAGTGAGATATCATGAACCGGAGCACTGGAAATTCGGTGAGGGCGGAAACAAGTATTTCCGTCACGCAACTGGACAATTATATGCCATCTCAAAGGATTTAGCTACTTATATCTCAATAAACCAGTAAGTATCCTTTTCTACGTTTTTTAATCAACTCTCATGTTTCCGGTCTCATTTTGGGAGCGTTTGGATTGTTTTAGACATGTACTACACAAATACGCCAACGAGGATGTGTCAATAGGATCATGGTTTATTGGACTTGATGTGGAGCATATTGATGATAGGAGGCTGTGTTGCGGAACTCCACCTGGTAATAATCATAAAACGCGTTTTCTAGTTTTATTTGTTTGTCGTTTGTGTTGATTATTTTAAGCACATGGACGTGTTGTGTCAAAGATGTCTGAATTGTAACAAATGGATAAGTGCATCGCTATATGATGCACAAAAAAAAACCCTGTATGTATTATCTAAATGTTGCTGACTTGGTGCAGACTGCGAGTGGAAGGCTCAAGCGGGGAACGTATGTGTGGCTTCGTTTGATTGGAGTTGCAGCGGGATATGTAGGTCAGCTGATAGGATCAAAGATGTTCATAAGCGGTGCGGGGAAGATGAGACCGCTCTATGGAATGCGTCTTTCTAAGGAGGAAAATTGAGTTGTGACATGTGTTCATATGTCTGTAAAATATCGAGAGATAGAAGATAGAGGCTGCATGCACAAGGGTTTCGGCTCTATTTTAGCTCAAGAGAACGGTACCCTTGTTGAAGCACCCTAAATAGCGTTAAAAAGAATGTTTTTGGTTTCAGAACTAGTGAAAATAGTTTTGAGTTTTGATACAAACATAAGTATTGTGTCTAGAATATGTATGAGTGTTATAAACTGGGTTCCCGTATCCATAGCTTGAGTTCAACCAACTTTTTCATGATAGTGCATGAGCTTGCACTCGTGTATGTTATATCATTGTCGGGTTTTCGCTCATTGTTTGTTTAGTAGTAAAAGTATATTGATATAAGTAGTTCTTAAGATTTTCGACTTGCATATCAGCTTTTATATCTCTGGAATATATATAAGGTCCAGGCTTGTTTCGCCCCTGCAAGGCCTTATCTTGGTTTCGCCCCTGCACAAACTAACCATGCTTTCGAACAGTTCGAGCTTAAGGCTGGTCTATAATCTTCCATAGTGACATAATTGTATCATTTTTACTCGATCAAACAAATTAAATATGCACTAGGCAAAGTTGCTTGTTCCAAACACTTACAACTAAATGCACCTCGAGGTGCTGCCGAGGAACTTAGGGACCTTCTCGAGCACAGGATAGGTAATTGAGAGATAGAGCTAGCCTCTTCGTTATGGGGAATCAATGCTCCGGGCCGAATAGAGCTTACCTACATATGTTAGCAACCTAGTCTTATTTGTACCATGTTCCTGGTTATTACATGATATGACTTTGTGACGAGATTGTTATTCAGTCAATTTAGAATAGGTACTTGCTACTAGGTTAGTTAGACCGGCCGTAATGGCTCGGTCATGAGTGTTGGTTGACCCCAAAGAAGACGCATCCCATCTATTACACTTCCACCCTTGACGCGTGTGAACTCGGTCGTAAATAGGACCGACTCGCTGGGCAAAGAAAACAAACCTAATGATTAAAAATTTGACCGTTGGTCATTCACTAAAAAAAATTTCTAAAAATTTAAATAACTTATCTTATAAATACCCTATTTTATAAACAATTTGAAACTGATCTTACTATTATCTTCTCAACTCAAATAATGTTTCAAACAACTCTCAAAACCAAAATACCAAAAGCCTGACGCCAACAAAGCGTTCCAACACCATATTCCAATTATTGTTTCGATCACTTACGACCCACTAATTTTCAACCTGCAAGTTTTGTATACGAACCACAACAACTAACAACAACAACCTATTTATCTAAATAATCCGTTCTAACCTCCGTTTAACCAACCAATGTACCACCACCAACAACAACGGCAACATTCTCAAATCTATCATCCACAAATATTACACGAGTCACCACCACTGTATCAATCTCAAACTTCTCAGTGTCATTCTCGAGTTAGTCGTTTTAATTTTATACTATTAGTTTAAGTTTTTTATTTTATTTTAATTATTAATATAATGTATTTAATTATTAATGAAAATTTAATCTTAGTCATGAAAAATGTTGTAAAGAGAAAAAGCTAAGTTAAACGTTGTTATTATCAGCCGCCGACAGTGGCGGAACCAGGAAATTGTAGTGTGGGGGGCAAATTTTTTTTTTTCACGATAGCAACAAAATACGGCGAAAAAATAGGATAAAAGTGGGGATCGAAATGAAAAATCGAGTATTGTCACTTAGAAAATGAAGGATTTTAAGGTTTTAAAGTGTTAAATGTTAGACTTTAGTCTATGAGTGGGGGGCAATTTGATTTTGTGACGGGGTGCAAGGTCAATAAAATTAATTTTTTACACTAAAAACTGATATTTTTTGGCGAGCTATGGAGGGCACCGCCCCCCATACCTTCTAAATGGTTCCGCCCCTGGCCGCCGAGGGACGAAAACACTGCATTTAGTATGGTTGGTGGCGCCATAGTGTGAGCTGGTCGGCCAGGCCAGCCCAGCCTTCACCGAGTGGTCTAACAATCATGTGGGATCACCATTACGGTTGGTCTTAAATATAGCTATGACATATAAGTGCATCAAGCTGAGACGATAGTGACATTTGTTATTTAGTCAATTTAGAGCATTAATTTTTTTTTTTTGCTAAAACAAGTCAAAGTTTTCATATTCCAAGTCTTAACAAATTTGGTCTTCTCTTGTATATATAATGCAACTGAAGGATAAAGACTGATTAGTCACTAGTCTACACCTTAAATTAATGTTGTGTATAGTACGCCCTTAGAGCATCTCCAATGCAAAAAGCTTTTGATAGCTTTTTATTGCATACAACTTTTGTAGGCTAAAGCTTTGAAGAATGACTTGTAGTTTAACAAGTCATTAGGAAAAGCTTTTAGTCCAATACAAGAAAACCTCTCCAAAAAACTTTTTAAAATTGTAAAAAGTCATTGTTTTTTTTGCATTGAAGATGCTCTAAATGGTGCAACCTACTTATTTTGTGGGTCGAGTGCAATGGTCGACCTACCATTGTGCTTAGCCTTAAAAGTAAAAAAAATGTTGCGAAAAAGACAAAAATATCGATATAAGTTAAAAAAAATGTCATTTGATTTTTTGGATTTTTTTCCAAAACTTAAAAAAGTGTCGGTAAAAGTGCAGTCGGTAAAAGCATACTTATAATGAAAAAAAATGCAAGGATAAATTTTTTGTCTTTTGTGACGTATATTTCACAAAAAAATGTCATTAAATCTCAAGATTTTAACATTTTGTTAACACGTTTAAAAAGTGTCATTAAAAATTAGTTAGTTGAAACTTTTTTGTATCATTGAAATCACAATTACTAAAAATCAATTTTCTTGTAATAAAATATTACTCATGTAAATGTTGAGGCATATAGATTTATTATTTCTATTACATAACAACATAACATCTGATTTGATATTTAGGGGTGTCTTAATGAGCTTATTTTAAAGAGCTTATACTTAGGGACGGAATCGAGGGTGTCTTGAGGGTTCTCGAGACACCTATAGATATTTGTGTCTTATTGTTAATTTTGTTAAAAAAAACTTTGATTTTTCTTAATTGCAACCGAATCTCTAAAAATTATGTTTATAGTATTGTTTAGTTTATTCAAAGTGCACCTAGTCATTTCGCGTCCTGGTCCCTGTTTATACTTATTAGTTATTAGCCTCTCAGCTTATGAGCTAAATAGTCTCTCTTTTAAATCAGCACGTCCACGTGACTTCTAGAAAAGAGCTTATCTTTGTCAAATAAGTCGTTTCTTTCAAAATAGCTGAATGTTTTTCGACAAGTTACATTAACTTGCAAGGAACTATACTTTCTAATACATTGATGTTTACACGTGGTAGAGGTAGGAGTGTCTACATCTCAACCTCTCTCATACACCATGAAAGACGATATTAAGACCCATAACCCGTGAAAGACTATATTAAAAGTTACTTTACTTACTTTTTGTTAAAAAGTTTATTAATGTATTAGAAAGTGTAGCATTATGCATGTTTATTTACCTTAACTGAAACTTGGTAATTTTTTTTGACGGTATTACTAAAGATGCTGACAGGTCGACAAAATGGGGGGTAGTATGAAGTATTCAAGTATTTCTGTATTAATTGACATGTTCTTATTACATAAAATTATCATAGAAAAAAGGAAGACAGTAGACAACTAAAATGACATGTACTAAGAAACTGACCACGTAAAACACACATACCATCTCCATTGACCAGAACCATTCACACCCAAATTTTATTTAATGATGACAAGTTACAAGTATATATATCAACCATATTTGCATTCATCAAGAAGCAAGTAAAAACACAACCACACAAGAACAAGCTATAAAAAGATATATAAATATGGCATCTTTGTTCAGTTTCTTAAACTGTTTCTCAGAGACATCGCCTGCTGGAAAATCCGTGTGTGATGGAGATGTTTGTGTTTTAAGAAAAAGTAAATCCGAAGGTGGGAGCGTAAATTTGAAGAAGAAGAGCTTTAGGAGCTTCAGGATTCCATTTCTTCGACAAGCGACTCAAAAGGCTAATTAACTAATCATGGTAGTTTTATGAAATTTTCATTTAGATAAAATATAGTTCTAGCTTGTATAGTTCTAGTATTTATGAGTAACATGATTCAATCTCGTTTAATTGATTCGAGTTAGTTACAATGTTGTTGAATGGATTACAGTAAAAGATATATAAAGTGTTTCATTGATCTATAGCTCTTGATTATTACATTTGTGTGTTTCATCGACTTGTTGGTTTATTGTCATTTCAAGTTGTTTCGGAAAATAAAAACCCTATTATCTTTGAAGTTATCAAAGATAAAATTTGATTTAAACTTAGAAGTTAAAAGTCATAAAGTCGAGCAAAAGTTGTCTTACTTTTCTAGAAACCGAAAATCTGCTGAACAAACATCAAGGACAACAGTTTTTCAAATTCGGTTAGATATTTTGAATATCTGAAAGTCATCAAAGAAAAACAGTCTGTATAATAATTATAACGATAATAATACTCAATCCCGACAAAGACTTAAAAGAGAGAAGATGTACCAAAACTATTTTTTCATATTGATCCTCACAAAAACTCGTTTTGGTACATCTAAAGTGTGTACTAATAGTGTAAAATATTCAATATGTATAACATAAAATTTGGGCTGAGTACGTAGCTAGTTCTTACGATTCTAGACTCGCATACCAATCTTTTCTTACTAAAAAATACTCATACGAGGTTATGTATGCATGTACTGGGTTCCTCGCAAACCAGATGAGTTTCAAACGATTAGAGCTGAACGTACATTAGTGTTGTGGAGCTCGATCGGCTCGTGATATAAAACAATAAGTACGTACTAAAGTTAACATGATATATATGTGCATCATGCTGACAATATTAGTGACATAGACTCACATAGTAACATTGTTATTCAGTCAATTTTGGAGTATTAAAAAAGGTTAATTAGTCTTTGTTAAACAAGTCATAGTTTTCATGTTTTAACAAAATTCAGCTAGCCTTCTTACATATAACAAGTCAAATTCAAATTAAACTCTTTATTTTATTACTCATATTGACTATGATAACAACTTTAAACACTTTACACTTAAATACAAAACCATGGAGGAACACTACTATATATCTTTAAAAAAAATTTGTAAGAAAACTTGTAAAGTATGCTAATGTAACATCATCAAGTTTAACGACATTTCGACAACTTTCACGTGTAAATCATGACACCATAAGAGATCTAAATTACTATCACATGTTAATTATATGTAACATGCTTTTGATCAAGTAATATTTGAAACAATATTGAAACGTGAAACATACAAAGGCCAAAAGTCACTACAAGAAATATGAGAACTGGTGACGGACTTTTCCCCGGCGACATATGTCGTTGGGGAATATGCACTAAACGACAAAAATAGATCCTACGTGGCACCAATTCTCGTAGAAAATTTAGTCAAAGTATTCTGAACTTTTCCCCGGCGACATTTCGCCGGGGATAAGGTCGTTAAAATTTGACCGAATATTTCTACGTAAAACGTGGCGGGAAATTTTCCCGCTTACGTTTCCCCGGCGACATGTCGCTGGGGATTTATTTGTTTATTTTAAAAAAGATAATTAGTGTTAATTACGTTTGCTGTGACGCGGACAAACATTAAAAAGATGTTTCCCCGGCGACATGTCGCCGGGGAACGTATTATTAAAAATTATAAAGTTTTATTAATATATAACAAATATATCAAAAATAAAAAAGAGTTTTCCCCGGCGACTTGTCGCCGAGGAAAGTGTTATTAAATTTTTTTAGAGTTTTATTAATATATCACAAACAACTTACAACTATATTTTTTACTAAAAGTTTTATTAATATATCAAAACTATATTTATTAAAAAACTAGAGTTTTTAATAATTAATATTTTAAAAGAATAGATTATTTAAAAATTATTTGATATAAAATAATTAAATACGTTTTTTTGATTTTTTCGGTCCGTTATTCCGTATATTTTAACAAAAATATATATATATAGGTTTTTAAGGTGAATCGTTATACATAAAACACCTTCATATCGTTATACATCAAACCATTATATCATAAAAGTTTAATACAAAGTCTTCATATACAATAAATAAAAATACGAATTACATTGCAAATGACTCAACTACTCGAAAATCATACGAATTTACATTGCACTGACAAAACTACTCCAAATCAGAGTTTTTCCATTTCATTAAGAACTTCGTGAAATAGTGCAGCCGAATTACTGTAGGTTGTTTCGGATGCATTGCATATGCATTGTGGCCTTGAGTTACACTTATCTTTCCACGCACGTGCTTGCAGTTTGAGGCATCTCTATTTCTTGAAGTATCCTAGAGAATAGTTTGTACGGTGATGAGGTCCAGAAGAATAGCTTGGAGGCGTTAAGGTCCCTGGGGGGAAGAAAACTTGGGTAAGGTGTTGAATGTCTGCAGAGTAACCTGGAAGCTCTGAAGAACTCATCAATTACTCGAAAGTCGGGTCTCTTTCCTTAAAAAAGTAATCCAAATCAAAATGTTTCGGAGTCTGTTAAATTGTAAAGAAATCAATTCTTTTAACTAACTACCCAGAAAATTATATATTGCACAAATAAAAAAACATGTGATTGTTCACCTTGATTTTGGACATGCATAATATAGTTTACGTAACTCTCAGGTTTATCCGAATGTCGGAGAAACTACATCTCCTTTTGCCACTACACGCAAAAGCGTCATGTGCAACATGTAATCCTCTTTTTGTGGGTGTAATGTTAAGAGTGTGTGTTATGTTTGTGTTTGTGATCGTATCTGCTTTTATGGTATAAAGATTATTTGGCCGGGGGTATTTGGCGGGAGTATTTGGCGTAAGTATTGGCGGAGTATTTTGGCGGGAGTTTTTGGCAGGAGTTTTTGGCGGGGGTATTTGGCGAGAGTATTTGGCGGGAGTTTTTGGCAGGAGTATTTGAACGTTTAATGTATAACCCTAACATCTCGACTCATCCGTTGAAACCTCTATTTTAACCCTCACATTATCGTCACCTCCGTTGAACCTCTAATGTATAACCCTAACATCTCGACTCATCCGCTGAACCTCTAATGTATAACCCTAACATCTCGACTCGTCCGTTGAACGTCTAATGTATAACCCTAACATCTCGAATCATCCGTTGAACCTCTAATGTATAACCATACCATATCGACTCGTCCATTGAACGTCTAATGTATAACCCTAACATCTCGACTCGTCCGTTGAACGTCTAATGTATAACCATACCATATCCGGACTCGTCTGTTGAAGTTCTATGTATAACTACCATATCGACTCGTCCGTTGAACGTCTAATGTACAACCATAACATATCGACTCGTCCGTTAAACGTCTAATGTATAACCATATCATATCGACTCGTACGTTGAACGTCTAATGTATAACCATACCATCTCGACTCGTCCGTTGAACGTCTAATGTATAACCCTAACATCTCGACTCGTCCGTTGAACGTCTAATGTACAACCATACCATATCGACTCGTCCGTTGAACGTCTAATGTATAACCTTACCATCTCGACTCATTCGTTGAACCTCTAATGTATAACCCTAAACATATCGTAAGCCTCCGCTTGAACCTCTAATGTACACCATAAATTATCGACTGTCCGTTTAAACGTCTAATGTTTAAACCATTATCATATCGACTCGTACATGAACGTCTATGTATAACCATACAATATCGACTCGTCGTTGACGTCTAATGGATAACCATAAATCTCGACCGTCCGTTGAACGTCTAATGTATAAACCATACCCAGAGCGGACTTGTCGTTGGAACGTCTAATGTTTAACCCTAACATCTCGACTCATGTTGAAACCTCTAATGTTAACCATACATATGTCGCTCCGGTGAACCTCTTAATGTACAACATACATGATCGAACTAGTCCGTTAAACGTCTAATGTATAACCATATCATATCGACTCGTACGTTGAACGTCTAATGTATAACCATACCATATCGACTCGTCCGTTGAACGTCTAATGTACAACCATACATATCGACTCTCGTTGAACGTCTATCGTACACCCTAACTATCGCCGGGGATAATAATTACAAAAAAATCAATTTCGAATTATAAATTATATACGAACGAGGAACCGGGACCACCCGGCGAAACGAAACCAATTTATATTTTTTATAATAGTTATATATTTTATAAAAAATCATTTTAGATAATAATTCTATCGAACCGCGGAAACCGGGAGACCCGGCCCGAAAGAACCCTTTATATTTTTTCATAAAACGGTACACACAAAAAACCCATCAAAAACACACAAAACACAACCCAACAAAACACCCACCCCCCCCCCCCCAACAAAAAAAACAAAAATATCAACCTTCCCATACCTTTTTCATTTCACCTACCAACACCCCCACCAAACTCCAACACCAACCACACCTCCTATTTCCCTTCCCTCCCCTTCCCCCCCCCCCTCCCCCCCTCAACCCACAACACAAAAACAAACCACAAAAACACATACACAAAAATAATACTACAAGACCCCCAGTCAACCGGAACCCCCCCCCCCCCCCGACCCGGCCGACACACCCAACCACCGATCCTCTCTTTCTTCCTACGCTTCGGACCTATAAAAAGGTATATATCCTCGCGCATCTACCCAAAACTACCTAATATATATTCTAATAAAAAATTATACTAAACCATACCAAAAAAAAAGTTGATTTTTTTTTTATTTTTGTGATGCCCGGCGACATATCGCGGGGATAAGTAATTATAAAAAATCATTTTCGATTATTCAATTAATATACGGAACGAGGAAACCGGACCGAACCCGGCTCGTAACGAACCAATTTTTAATTTTTTATAAATATCATTTTTTTAGATAAATTATTTATACCGATCGAGGAACCGGACCGAGACGGCCATAAAACCGAACCATTTTATATTTTTTATAAAACGGTTATATGTTTTATAAAAAAGTTATTATATATTTTATAAAAAAGTTAATAAAATATACTAAAAAAAGTTATTTATTATTTAATTTTAAGGTTTCCCCGGCGACATGTCGCCGGGGATAATAACCCACCAAAATTTTCGTTACCCCGCCAAATACGCTAAACGACAAAAATAAATGTTTCCCCAGCGACATGTCGCTGGGGATTGTAGCCGGGGAAAACAATTATTTGATATTGTAGATCTGTTGCATCTTTTTTGTTAACAAAAAGAAAAAAATTATATCTTTTTTTGGCGATTTTTGCGCGCCGAAACCACCTCAAATTATACAATCACCAAACAATTCGAGCAACCACCACCACCTACCCCTCACATCCACACCTCCTTCACACACCCCACGGCGGTTACTCGAGCACACTGAGACCTCCTCCCTAAATCATGAATCTTTTCTTTACCCTCTAAATGATAATTCTATATCTTCTTTTTCTAACCCTCTAATTATTGGTGGTGCGTGATAAGTTTTGTTTTTGGTTCGACGTCACAGGTGGTTTGGTTGTATATATTTTTTTAATTTTGTTAATTATAATATGATTTGGTTAAACAAGATTATTATCTTTGTAAGAAGTTGTTAATTATAAAATTTTGTTAAGTAAATTTTTTTTTTGGTTTTGGCAGCTTGTACCGACGGCAGCCGAGTTGACGGCAGCCGAGTTGACAGCCGAGTTGAATCCACATCCAAGGTATGTTATAATTTTTTTTCTCATTTTGGTATCCCGGGTGACATGTCGCCGGGGAATGTGTCGCCGGGGAATGTTTATTGTTTATTATTGTAGTTATAGAGTTAATTATTAGTTGATTGGGTTTGAAATTATGTTGTTTTGTGTTTATACGGATATAGTGGTTATTATGTTGTTGGAAGTGAAATATTAGATATAAGCCGTTCTGGTTAATGAACGTGGATAATTATTAATAAGTTGTTAGAATGATAAAACTTTGTTGTTATAAGCCGTTTGTTACTTTGTGTTATTACTCCTGGGTGGTTATAATACGATAAAACTTTTGTGATATAACCGTTTGTTTTACTCCGGGGTGGTTATTAATACAATAAGTCATATATGCCGAAAATAAGTTGAAATAAGCTGCTTTTAAAAAGCTTATAGATAAGCTGATTTAAAAGAACAGCTTATTTTAAAAGTTGTTTAAATAACAGCTTATTTGGAATTTAAATGTATGTTTTTAAATGATATAAATGATATGCGTTTGGTATTGGTTTTATGGAATGTTTAGGATTTTAGTGATTAATTTCGGAAATTCACCGTTGAAATTAATTACCTATAGAAAACCTGTCGATATTTTATATTTATTTAGAAATTAATTTCGAAAATAGTCCCCAGTTTGGACTGCTTTTTGAATGTTTTTGTCTCATTAGGATATGAATGCGTATAATTGGTTTACTTTTGAGATCGATTGCGATCAGTGTTTCTTTCTGTACTCCTACGAATATGCTCTTTAAGAACACAATAATTTGGGGTGTTGAGGGGAAATGGCTTCCGGACTTTTCTCATAATAGTAATTCGGTTTCTATCGCACATTCTTATATGAGCGAATCATTAAAGAGTGGGTTAGGATTGCTTCCATAGTTGCACTAGGTGAAAAAGATATGTGTTTTTTTAAGGTGCATATAATAACTAATGTATCGTTAAAACGCAGTTATGGTATTCGATGATAAGACTTGGACACTTTTACAGTGTCATGAACCATTATTTTTTATCGGTCTTCAAAAATTCGTCGATCATTGCAAGCCGTTAGTGAATAGTGCCGGGAAAATAAAATGTCCTGCCAAGTCTTGTCCGAATATCTTATGGGTTACACATCAAACACCTTTCAGACCACATTATGAGACAAGGGTGGGACCCACGTTATAAAATATGGGTGGAACACGGTGAACCGGCTCCACCTACGCCACCGCCAGTAATAGATAACACAGAACACCTCTGATGTGTGAATGACAGCGTTTATGAATGATCGTAGCTAATATTATTCCTCCCGAATTAATGAAACACAATTGAACCAACTAAGGAGATATTGGTGAGACAAGTAACGAAACCAGACTCAAGCTACACGTAAGAGTTTGAAGAGTTATATGCAGTCCCAACGAGGAGCTGTACCCGGTTGGTGTACTATGTAACTCGTTAGACTTTATGGCAAAGGTTTCCTTTTTAAGGCTAAAGGTAGATTGTACTGATTCTATATTCAATGAAATGTTAGAGTTTTTCCAAAATGTATTTCCCATCAGTAAAGGATTCAAGCTCCCATGTCATCATGCAATATAGAAGGGACATTAAAACGATCGGGTTAGGGTACGGTCGATACATGTTGTGAACACGATTGCTGCTTATTTCGGGGAGACAATAACAAAGATTTGGATTTCTGTCCGGTGTGTAATACGAGTAGATGGAAAGACAGTAACACGCCGGGGAAGAAAGTTCCTAAGAAGGTGTTGCGCTACTTTCCGATCATTCCTAGACTACAACGTTTGTACAAGTCTAGTCACACTGCAAAGGATATGATTTGGCATGCTACTGGAAAGTGTACAGACGGCCCTCGGTCAGATGCAACACCTGGTTGATGGTGGTGCTTGGAAGATTATTGACACCAAGTATCCTCCAGATTTTGCAAAAGAACCAAGAAATGTTCGACTAGGGTTGGCTGCTGATGGTTTCAATCCGTTTGGCAACCTTAGTCAGGCCTACAGCATGTGGCCGGTGATATTGACAACATACAATCTGCCTCCGTGGTTATGTATGAAAGAGAGTTCTTTTATGCTGACGTTGTTAATTCCTGGCCTAAATTCTGGGCAAGGACATTGATGTTTACTTGAGGCCTTTGATTGAGGACCTGAAGGTTTTATGGGACCGGAAAGGTGTCGAGACTATAGACGTTGCTTCAGGCCAGAAGTTCAATATGAGAGCGATGGTTTTATGGACCATCAATGATTTTCCTGCTCGAAGTAGTTTGTCTGGGTGGAGTGGGCAAGGTTACAAGGCATGCCCTACATGTAATGAAGACACTCCATCTGTTCGTGTGTTAAGCAAAACAGCTTATGTTGGCCACAAAAGATTCTTAAAGAAGCCCCATAAATGGAGGCGTTCACTTGCATTCAATGGGCCAAAACCGATAACACAGATCCTCCTAAAGAAATTGGGATGTAATCCTGGCCAACTTGATAAGATTGCCAATGGGGGGGTGTGATAGGGTAAACATGAGTCATAGGGGTGTGAAAGATTAAAAAAGCAATGTTCTTGTCGAAATAATGGACATAAACTGGTCTATTTTTTACGAGCTTTGAGTTTTGGTCTTTTCTTGCACTAAGACACAATTTAGACATCATGCTATATCGAAAAAAAATATGTTGGAGGCCATCTCTTAACACTTTGTTAATGAATGATAAAATTAAAGGACTTCCGCAAGGGCAAGAATAAGGACTCTTGCAAAAATGTTGGGCATTCGAAGTGCTTGTGGCTGGCCAAACAAAAATGGGAAGTGCTTGAAGGCCTCAGGTGCTTATTCTTTCAAACAGAGAACTGAAAAAAGTTTTTGTTCAGTACATCAAAAAGGAGTTAAACTACAGATGGGTGTCGGATCATGCTTCAACGCACAATGTGACCGATAATGATACCATATAACGGGCCCGAAGATCTCTTGACTTCATATAATGATGTAACGTTTCCTTCCTTACAGACTTCAAAGTTACTTGCGATTAGATGCAATACCAATTAACTCGATCTATGTTCCTTGTTTAAGCAAATTGCTCTGCATACTTTGATGGAGGATGACCATGTTGAAAGCTCAGATCAAGGTGGCGTTTCTGTGCGAGCTTGAGACTCAGATATCATCCTGCTTTCTTTGACATTATGGTGACTTGGTTATCCATAGTACCTATAAGCTTTGGAAGGAGGGGCCTATTCGCCCCAGTGGATGTATCCATTTGAAAGATACATGAAAGAAGCTAAAAGGTTATGTTCGAAAAATAAAGCTAAGCCGGAAAGGTTCGATTGCGGGTGGGTTATGTTGTTGAAGAAGATTGACTTTACTATCTCATTATTTTCGGGATGTTACCATGAAATTTAATCGTCCCGACCGTAAGTGGCGGGGGGACCCCCCCCCCCCTCCTCAAGTGTCTCGTTTTTCTTGTGTTTCGATCGGTCTGTTAACCGTCGTGGTTTACGGTGTTTATTCGGTTTGATGGCAAGCGATTGAAAAAAGTGAATGGTATGTATTCACAACAGTCTGAGATCTTTTTTTTTTTTTTATTTTTTTTTTTATTTTTCTTTTCTTTGTTTTCTTTCTTTCTTTTGACACGTACAGTCCCAGTTCAGAGGTAGGTTTTTTTCTTTTTGAAAACATTTTTTTGTTTAACTTATCATTTTGACGACTTATTCTAATACCATGAACGTTTTTCAGTTTATTTCCTAACAAAGACATGCAAAAAGAATTCCTCGACTGGTTTGGGTCGCTGGTAAAATTAACACTTATTTTGTGAACTTAAATGTAAAAATAACAATATCATATTTTGTGTTTCTTTATTCTATCCATATTTCTTCATAGATCCGTCAGCGCCACGGTAAATCACTGACAAGACCCCGAGGTTAGCACAGCCAGGAGTTATTCGCTTTGGCTACTGGAACATCATGGACGCCAATTCCAATAAACTCTTGCGTAGTCGACGGTGTGAGGTATGTCGTGCATAACCGCGATGAACGTCGCACAACTCAAAACAGCGGCATTTGTTCGCCTGGCCCTGACGGAGAAATGTATTATGGTCAGCTTACCGAATTCCATCGAGTTTATAAGTATTGTTGTATAAAGTTGCGTTGTTCTGTGTTAAGTGGTTCGTCACTAGCAAACAAAGGACGTAAAAGGTCAACAAAATTTGTCCTTAGAAAACAACATGACACAAATTCGCTACAGTGTGAGGGTTTAAAGATGACCAATACATCTCGTAAACAAGTCAAAACAAGTTTTACCTTGAAGATAAGACCAAACCCCACTGGAAGGTCGTCGAACATGTTAATCATAAAAAGTTTTCCGACGGGGGTGTCATCGTGGTAGAGGACGATCCTGATATTATACATTTCGACAACTCATCTGATCTCCCACTTTCTACTAGTTTGAATGACTTGGATAATGCGACCTTGCATATAGATGGTCAAATCATCGAGTGGTTGACGCACCACCAAGAATATCATTGATGTTCCTGCGAAGGACGTTGATATTATTGGTGATTGAAGATGGGGCCCCTTCCTCCATTGATTTAGCAGATTTGATGCTGAAGACCCTATCAATGTTGATGATCGTGGTTGTTGTGAAATGTTTATTCTAGTGAGGAAGAAGAATTGATCTTGAGTTGTAACTTGCTAAAATACACTTTATATTTTGAAATGATGATGAAATTGTTGTGGATTGTTTAAATTGTATATTTATTTGGATGTGTTGTATTTGGATGGGTGCATTGGTTAATCTTATTTTGTTTATGAATTTCTATTGTTATGCTTAATTTGTACTTGTACAGATGTCAGCAGATGTCGACGGTTCCCAAGGGACGGTGGCGGTGATGATCGTCCCCCATACACGGTTGACCCACCGGTTGCGGGGGCTGCTTTGCTAAACAAAGGTAAGAAATTTCTGGGTTAGTGTAATACATTAAGCAATAAATTTTGATACATATATTGAACTTTTGCCTTGAATTTTTATGACTTTATCACTAACTTGATTTTGCAGGCATAGGTATCCGAAAGCCTAATTTGGGGGAGGGAGCGGGCAGGCTGAATACTGCGACAAGAACCCGAAACCTTTTCCTATAGGGATCACCGGTAGCTAAAGGCCCCCGTCCCGATCATTTTGAGCAGGGTGACAAACAAACCCTACGACCCCCTTTTTTTTTCCCTTATCGGTCCCCATGGCGGCTTTATATATTTTATAAAAAAGTTATTATATATTTTATAAAAAAGTTATATAAATAACAATAAAAAACAAGTTATTTTTTTTATTTTTGTTGATTCCCCGGCGACATGTCGCCGGGGATAAGTAATTATAAAAAATCATATTGAATTATAATTATATACGAACCGAGTAACCGGACCGACCCGGCCGAAACGAACCAATTTATATAAATATAAATAACAGTTATTTTTTTTTTATAAAAAGTTATTATATATTTTATAAAAAAGTTATTATATATTTTATAAAAAAGTTATTATATATTCTATAAAAAAGTTATATAAATAACAATAAAAAACAAGTTATTATTTTTATTTTTGTTGATTCCCCGGCGACATGTCGCCGGGGATAAGTAATTATAAAAAATCATATTGAATTATAATTATATACGAACTGAGTAACCGGACCGACCCTGCCGAAACGAACTAATTTATATAAATATAAATAACAGTTATTTTTTTTATAAAAAAGTTATTATATATTTTATAAAAAAGCTATTATATATTTTATAAAAAAGTTATAATATATTTTATAAAAAAGTTATATAAATAACAATAAAAAACAAGTTTTTTTTTTTTTTGTTGATTCCCCGGCGACATGTCGCCGGGGATTAGTAATTATAAAAAAATCATTTTGTATTATAATTATATACGAACCGAGTAACCGGACCGACCCGGCCGAAACGAACCAATTTATATTTTTTATAAAAGGTTATATATTTTATAAAAATATTATTATATATTTTATAAAAAATCATTTTATATAATAATTATATACGAAACGAGGAACCGGACCGACCCGGCCGAAACGAACCAATTTATATTTTTTATAAAAAGTTATATGTTTCATAAAAAAGTTATTATATATTTTATAAAAAAGTTAATTAAATATACTAAAAAAAGTTATTTATTTTAAGTAATTTAGTTAAAAAGTTAATTAAATATACTAAAAAAAGTAAGTTGTTTATTTTAATGTTTCCCCGGCGACATGTCGCCGGGGATAATCACCCACCAAAATTTTCATTACCCCGCCAATTACGCTAAACGACAAAAAAAATATGTTTCCCCAGCGACATGTCGCTGGGGATTGTCGCCCGGGATAATCCTGTTATCAAAAGTAGATATGTGTTCACAGAAGGTTAACCAAAACGTGAAACATAAAAAAACACATCTTTTGGCGATTTTAACAGCAACACCACCATCTCTCACCCACCGCCACCTCCGACACCACCACCACAGAACCCACCACCACCACCACTCACCACATAACCCACCACCACTCACCACCGCCACTCACACGAGCACACGAGCACAATACCGCCACCACGTCCTAGTTATGTTATATATTAGTTAGTAAGCCCCGTTTAGTTATGTTACATGTTAGTTAGTAAGCCCCGTTTATGACTAGGAATCCCCGTTTTGTAGAATTATTCGGATTTTGGACGATTTAGCTTTATTAACTTTTGGTTTTGCTACAAGTTGTGATGTATTTGTATTGCGTTGATCCGTTTACTTTGTATTTGTGTTTTGGTACAAGTTGTGATGAGTCTATACAGGTTTTGATACAGGTTTGTATTTTGGTAGATTTTTTCCGGAAAAAATCTGGAAAACGCCTGCTGTGCAGGCTGGATTTTAAAAAAAATCCAGACTTTTCCCCAGCGACATGTCGTTGGGGAAACTTGGTTTTTTTTAAAGTTTTTCCCAGCGACATGTCGTTGGGGAAACTTGGTTTTTTTTTTTAAGTTTTCCCCAGCGACATGTCGCTGGGGAAAGATTTTATTAAATATTTAATAAAATGTTTCCCCAGCGACATGTCGCTGGGGAAAACGTTTTAAAAAAATTTAATTAAACGCTTTCCCCAGCGACATGTCGCTGGGGAAAAGTGTGCCACCGTGGCACTTGTTCCTTGACTGAAAAATGAGTGGGACCCACCTCGTCGCTGAGGAAAGAATCCCTAACGAAGCTTCCCCAGCGAGTATTCCCCAGCGACAAGTCGCTGGGGATACCTTTCCCTAGCGACATGTCGCTGGGGAAAACCCCGACATGTCGCCAGGGAAAAGGGCGATTGTCGTAGTGAGTATGTATATATATGTAGTATTTTTGTACTCGTATTATTTATAATTTCATGATTCAAAATTGGATTTACATAGAAGTGGAAGACAAACGAGTAAGCCGTTAGTTTTTACCTGGTTGCAAAACTATTTTTTAAAATAACATTTGTATATTTAGGTGTCATAACATTTTAATGCATAACTCGATAAACTCTGGTGAGGAGCTCCACCGCCTCAGGTGCAAGTGAACCAAAAGTAAAACGCGAAAGGAATAAACATGTGCTGATTTTCAATGTATGTTTTCTCGTGTTTTGGCACTTTGCACAAGGCGAGTTTCAAAGCACCTTGTCCACTGTAAAACCCTAACTATTCAAACCCATAACAGGAGAAACCGGTGGTGTTTGTTTTTTAAAAGATACCTCTTAACAGCCTCTTAATCTGTCTCGTTTAGACGCGTTCAGACATTTTGGTCATTAAGTGCGTTTGTTTTTTTATTCTCGTTCAGAGGCGGTCAGAGGCTGAAACCTCTTACCCAACAAGATGAGGAGGGGATGTCTTATTACCTCTTAATGTGTTTTCACATTTTTTTTTCTTTCTTTCTTTTAGCTTTTTTTACTTTATTTATTTTTCTTTGTTTCTTTCTTTGGTTCCTTTTTTTATTTTATATTATATATTTTCTTTTTTTTTTCATTCGTATTGATAATACGTTTTAGAGAGACTTACTTCGTTATTTTTTTCAAAATAAAAAATTATTAAATATGATAATATAATGATGATAAAAATGCTCAAACTTAACATAAGAGTATTTCAACCAATAATAATATATAACTAATTTTTTTCAATTAAATAGTAACATGCATATTTTGAGTATTAACTTGAATTCTTTTTCTTCAAAAATATTTTAAATGTTACATGACAATGTTAAACATATTCTAAGATATTACTTTGTTCATAATTTTATCATCGTAAATTAATTGATAGTGATAGTTTTGAGAAATTGCGAAGATATTTAACAACATGAGAATATAACATACCAACAATATACGATTAATTTACGAGATTAAAATGCGACACAATATCCTTGAATGTTTTGTTTTAACACAACTAATTATTTATATGTTGCTAGGTTGTGTTAGTTCGATGACTCAATTGTTCTATTTAATGTTTATAATCGTTTATGTATCATAAGAATGAAACTGTTATATATTAATATCGTTCAGACATTTTTTTTTACAAAAAACAAACAATATTATTTCATTCAGATTCAGACATTTACGCCTAAGATTCAGATTCAGATGTCAAAAAATCAATCGTTCTAAATGTGGATCTTCAATCCAACTGGTCAGCCGGAAAAATTTCACAGATGCTTCTTTATTTTATTTGACATGTTTTTATTGCTCTAAAATGATTATATAGAAATAAATACAATCGACAAGAAAAGTGACCACAGAAAACACACATCCAGCTCATTTTCATTGACCGGATCACCAAACCATACACACGTTAATAATCTTGTTTGC
>BQNB010013080.1:0-19799 GCA_026074375.1 Tanacetum coccineum | reverse complement strand
CTGGCTAGGGTTAAAGTTGTTTGTTTAAATAGGCTTACCAAACTGAAACGGGCCTAAAAATACAGATGGGCCATGAGCTAGAACAAAAACAAGTCTAACACCAATTCCAAAAAATGAAAAATGTCAATAAATCATAGTAAACGAGGGTTTTGGGCCTCGAAAATTCCTTAACCAGCTAAAGGCTGGTTACAGCGTGATCCGTCTCGTTTTTCTCTTCAATTTGAGAGGTCACGGGCCTGAAACGGACTTACGGATCAAAAGTTATGGCTGTTTTACTGAAACCCTTTTCTTCACACAAGATTTCTAGACAAAACGCAGTGCTATCTTTAACCAAAACGCAGTGACTTTTGAATCAAAACGCAATGACCATTTAATCAAAACGCAATGACTTTTTGTGGTTGAGATTTGGTCAAAACGCAATGGTCAAAACGCAATGGTCAAAACGCAATGATCAAAACGCAATGGTCAAAACGCAATGGTCAAAACGCAGTCAATATAATATTCAAAAATATCCAAAACGCAACCATAAAAAAAATTTCGAAATAGGGGTTTGAATATTTTAATATTTAAAAATTTCTTCTAACCAAAACGCAATGATTGCGTTTTGAACCTGTTTAATAAAAAATCAAAACGCAATTAAAAAAATCAAAACGCAACATGAAGAAAATCAAAACGCAACAAGAAGAAATCAAAACGCAACATGAACTTTGCCAGTTTGTCAAAACGCAACGACGAAATATACGATTTTTTTCACCAAAAATCGCCTAAAAATCACCCTTTTTGACCTTTTAACTTGATTTCTCTTGCACAATTAGTTACCTTATGCCTAGATCTTGCTTAATAACATAAACATTCACACATCTAAGCACAAAAATTCGGGTTCAGATTTTTTTTTATTGACATAAAGATGAAGGATTGAGAGAGGAGTTGTGGCGTTTTGTCGTTGTTAGCGTGTAGAGGCGGCTAGGGCGGTGGTGGGGTGGTGGTAAGTGGTGTTGGTGTGTGTATGGTTTTGTGTGTATAACAGGTGTGGTATGGTGAGGGCGTAACAGGGATTGGGAGGTGAGGTGGGGGGGTTGATGTATTAAGTGAAGTATTGGGGGGTATGAATGCACCGGGCGACAGAGTACGTTAGAATGCGTTGTCTATGAACCACACGAATCACCCACGAATCCACACGTAGCTCTGATGCCAATTGTAGGAATCCCGTTATCACTTCACTTCATACAATCGTTCACGAAATCGGACTAGAAATGAAAAGAAAGATGAGTTGTTTAGAGAGAGAAGAGGAGAGAGAAATGGAGAGAAAAAGAGAATAGATATTATTTAGATATTTTCAACAACATACTTTTCCAAGTGAGAAAGTTTCCTCATATATACCCCGAATCACGTGAAAAGTGACGCGCGAGATATTTAACAGACCCCTGGCTTGGGTTTTATGCTTGGGATTAAACCCAAAAACATATACAATATTAATTATCTATCGAGCCCGATTCCCGATTATTATCCAATTACAACGTTAACTAATTAAGACCGAAGCACCCTCGTAGAGTACCGAACCTTCCTTGTTCGACTCAATAAAAATTTAAAAAAAAAAAAAAAAGCTAACACTATGTATACACAATTTTGATAAACAATTGGTTAAGAGAACAGGACAATAACCTAGCCTCCAATGTAACCCATTAACACCTAAATATAGAAATAATCATCCCCAATGTTCATTTAGGGTCCCAAATTTAGTTTTTAAAGGAAACAATTAACACGATCACACTGTTATAATGTCCCACACAAACTCAACCCACTCAATAAACTCATAGCCCAAATTATGTTAAGCCCAATATACTTAAACAAAAATTTGGATGCCACAAGTAATTTACTATAATCCGCTTATTTTTTACAACACAGCCCAATCATATACAAACTTTTTCCCATTTCATGCCTGATCCAAATCTGGCCCATCAACTCAACAACAATAACCATTTTTGGCCCAACAATGGCAATACCGAACTTCAATACCCAACCGGCTCAAAATGAAATGATATGGTTAAGCCTATATCACAAATGACTACCATTTTCATCACTTATAAATATGCACAGGCCCATTTGAAAGAAAAATCTTATCAGCCTAACACTGAATCCAACTCATAATATCTTTATTATAAATCCACAAACCCTAAATATTAAGGTAACCTAATCACACACTTCACCACAACAAACAGCCCTATCCTCATTTTCTCTCCAGGAACTAATCAACAAATCTCTCTCCATCACTCAAAGAGTTAGATGTACATCTAACCTAACAAATTCTTCCATCCTTGTATCTCCACAAGATAAAAAGGAGCCACAACTAAATCATACAACGATTTAGATAACACAAATCCTTACCAAGATCCAAACGAATATCAAACACTATTCAAACCATTTTTGACCGAGCACCAACTAACAACGGCTTCAAGATCTCTTTTGAGGGATCTCGTAGGCTTAATGATTTATATACGTGTTATTTTAATCAAAACAAGTTTGATTATAACCCAAGTGTTTATACATCAATCTTTATAGTATGTTGAAAATTGAGTGGAAAAGATTATGTTTCTCTTCACATGATCGAAGATGGAAACCCGTGTTTTTAATTTTTAAAATTGGAGTTTTATAATTTAACCACGAATCTGAAATCAATTGATTGATTTTGTTTATGTTTCGAGTCAAGTCAAGATGGGAATAGGATATTATGGTGATGGAATTGTATGGACGATGGGCAATTAATGAATGTTTAGGATTTGTTGTATTGAAATGCGACGAAGGGTTATGATTGATGTTGGCAGTTGATGTTTAAAGTTGTTATTGGCTGTGATGATTTTAGATGTTGTTTTGGTTTAGTTTAAGTCTGTCTGTTCTTATTCCTCATTTCTGTTTTTTCTTTCTTGACTCAGTAATTACCGGTTCGTTACTGACTCATAGAGTTCCGACTCAGTCAACTCGGGTAAATAACCGAGTTGACTCTTCTAAGTCTTGACATTGGTAAGAAATCGCGATTTATAAAACTGTATAAATCGCCAGATCAAGCCCACGTATAAATTATCGTCTTTAAGACGCGTATAAATCGCTGTCTTTAAGACGCGTATAAATCGTCGTCTTTAAGACGCGTATAACTCACCGTCTTCAAAAGTGTGTAAATCGCCATAAGTACGATTTTGTCTTTTTGTAAGAAAAACAGAAAAACTATCCTTTAAAGCTATAAACTTAGATCTGTGTCTTCTCTTTTCAAACCATGACTGAATAAGCTCAAAAGAGCTCGAAATAAGCAGTTTGTAGATGCAAAGATGAGACAAAAATAAGCCCAGACAAAACAGCTTATAAATAAGCTCAAAAAATAAGCACTTGGACACACCCAAAAAGCCTCCAAAAACCAGAGTCTAAAACAGCTTAACATAAGAAGGACGAAACAAACAGACCATAAAAAACATGTAAACAATGACAGCTTGTGACATAAAAGTGATAGATCTAAAAGTGTGACAGATTTAAGAAACATAACAGATATGAACCAAACGGACCATAAGATATCAAACTGACCCAAGAGTGTAACCATGGCTCTTGATACCAATTGAAAAAACTAAAGAAACTATGATCCGATAGTCTAGGAGACTCAAACCACAAGATAGCCATTATTCTAGTGAGAGAGTAGAGAGAGAAACAAAAGGTGTAAAATAAATGTGAAAGTGTAAAATGATACAAGTCTCAACCCCTCCATGGAAGCCTTGGAGGGGTATTTATAGCCCACACGAATGCTAAGTATACAAGAATGTCTATTCTAGTCCCTGTGTATGGTGCTATTATAAACTATGGTAATTCCATAAATGTCGTCACATAAAATGAAATCCTAACACAAGTTTCGCCCATACAAGACTTGCAACGCATAAACTTAAATATATAGGTTTTCTTAAAATACGTATAAACACAAACCACACAAATGCGTTCGTTAAAATGTTGAAATCCTAGTTTTATAAAACGTGAATGACCATTTCAACCCTTATAATAGTCATAAAAATGTAAGTGTAACAGTTGGAATCAAAGATGTGTATGACTATTGTATCCTATACAATAGTCACAAAAGTTAAGTATAGTTGGACCAAAGCGTTTGTAAATTATGCATGACCATTGTATCCAATACAATAGTCACTGATGACATCAAATAACGTCTATTTTATAGCATCATTTATCCCATATTATTAACCCATTTTGTATAGTTATTGCAAAGAATTGTTACTTAATCATTTATATTTGAGAATTGTAGTAATTATGGAGTACTTGGTGAATATTAGCAAAAGGCGCGCATTCTGGAGCTTAAATAAAGATATTTTGAAGATTACTATTCTGAAGACCAATACGCCGTATCCATCAAGGAAGATACGGCGTATCCGTGCCTGCATTCACCAAAGACCACAAAGGAATAAAGCTCAATACGCCGTATCCAGAAGACCAATACGCCGTATTGGAAATATGGAATGAATATAATATTCTGGAAGATATCAAGCGTGGTCCCTACTCCAAGAAATCCCCAATATGCCGTATCTAATCCTTGGATACGCCGTATCGAACCGACTTCCAGACCCTATAAATACAAAACTCAAAAACGAGTTTTAAGTGTGCTAAATCATATTCTCGATACCTAAACCACAAAAGTCGATTTTCAGAGGAGAAAAAGAGCAGAAGAGGTCAAGCAACGTTATCAATTCCATAGGAGACAACGTGTAATTCCATATACTTTAGTAATCGTTCAGTTTTTGGTATCATTCGTTAACTCGGTTAGTTTACCTTGGCTAAATAATTGCTCTTGTATTTTTTATGACGTTTGAAGGCTAATACCTTTGGGTATTAGCCATTATTATGAAGATTTGAATGTTTGGTATTGTTTATCTCAATTTCTTGATTTATCATTGTATGCTTGTTTATATTTATCAATTTATACTTGTTTACGTGCTTTCGTATGCGACCTATCATTCAATTTGATCTAGTGATATGGACCAAGTAATCTAGAGTCCGGGATAGCTCTCCATATAGTGATTTATACATCTAGAATCATAGGATCACAAGTATTGTCCTTCTAAATCTGTGTCTAGGATACGCTTCGGGCTTAACTAGTTAAATGGATATTGCCAATGGTTTTTTGAACGTGTTGACTAGAAGGTGAACCTAGATAATTCAACAAATAACATACTGATTCCATTGGATAGTTGGACAAGTAGACTACTAGTGTATAAATTGCCATTAAGCAGTAAGTGGGTAAAGTCTCTTTGCGCTAGGGTTTAACAAGATCACCATTGCTTTAATCCCTAAGATAGATTATAATCAGCAAATAAGGATAACCCTAAGATACTAATCAGATAAATCAGGATGCTTTATGCGATGCTTTAATATGAAAGAATTAATTGTCTAGGTCTTAGGAATGCGTCACCTAAGTCTTAAGAAAGATATGCCACCTCGAGAGAAAAATCACGCACATTCATAAACAAATTACTTCTAAATCGGATTAATAAATGGTTAATACAGATTCTTATATAAGGTTTGACCGCTCTTTTATCTTTTGTTAATTAGCTTGCGTGGGTAAAATGCCTTGAATTGATTATATCACCACCAAACATGCAGTGCTCCAGCTGAAAACCCTCCTTTCTCGATAGAATTAGGATTTAGACTGACATAGGTTTAACATAGGTTTAGAATAGAATAGTATTAACATATAATAGATAACCAAGATATTAATTAAATTGATAGATTTAACCTCACTTCAAGTGTTCGACACCCTACTTACCACGAAACTACTACCGATCGGGTACACTGCCCATTAAAGTGTTGTTTTTGGTTTAGTCGAAAAAAAATATAAATTTAAAACTTGAATCAACAAAATATACACCACACAACGACACATCAACGTGTCTTTTTAATTGAATCATAAAGTTCTCTGTAGGTCTGTTTCAAATGCTCATTTTCTTTATGTAATTGCTCATTTGTTACAAGTAATTTAGCCACATTGTGTTCTAATTCGATGTTAATAGTTTCAATTACATCTATAATCACATTTTTAACTTGCTTTATTTACTTGCTTCCTTTAACACTTTAATTTGATATTCAAGTTGCAAATTATGTGTATTTGCATGTAGCTGAGATTCAAATCATTTATCTCAAAAATTCACGAAACACAGGAGCATCCTGGTTTACCTGGTTTGTTACTTCTTGAAAACTTACATCTTTTTTGCTGTATTTAAAGTTCTAGGAAATACAATGTTTTTCCAAGTAGTAAACACCAGTGTGAAAGTCATTATACGTTCTCTTTCAATCATTCTTTTTGTTTGAGAAAAGCTCAAGCGTTAAGCAAACGACTTTTACTGATATTTTTAGCATCCCGGTCAATATCTCCCCCCCCTATAAACATATTTATTTTAATCAGTAGTGGTATTGTCTATCAACCTTTTCCAACAGATATGTGTCATAAATGGGTTCAGATTGCTCAGTGTGTTGTTGTTCATTAGTAAGGACATTATGTTGAGCAGTCAATTATACCTTAGCAAATGGCACTTGGTCATTTACTGGTATGATATATGCATCCACAACATGTGTGATATAAGTCCCTGAACTGCTGCTTGTATCATGCTTATCTGACTTTGTCCACTGCATGTTGTAACAACTAAACTAGCATCTAGATCCTATTACTCGAGATACACCTTACTCTCTTGCTCTGCATCAGTCTTTATTCCACTCTTCTATCATACTCTCGTTAAAAGATTGTGTTCTTGATCATCAATGGACTTGTTAACAGATTCCATGTGTTGGATCAATGTATCATGAAATTGTCGAACCTCAGTTCGAGTGTATGCTAGAAAGTACTTATGTATCATTAGACCATCATCAAAATAATCGAAATAGTCTTGGAAATTGATGAGCAACTAAAACTGTGTCTTAAGTGCTCAAAAAGCATCCATGGATTTAGTTTCTTGAAATTCTTCTTTGCCAAGTTGCTTTTCTAGTTATTCCCAAGTTAAGTAACATTGCCGACAAGTGAAAGTCTTGAACATCTGTTCAAGAGAGTGTCTCAAAAAACCGATTAAACTCCATCGATTTTTAATTTATTGTATGAAAGAACCTAGAGAAATGAATGAAGTAGCCGAAAAGATGTCATGTAACTTTTCTTTGTTTTGTCTTGCATTTGTTGCAACTGATGCAACTCTCTCTGTTGTGAATTCGAATTCAAAGATTCCATTATAATTCAATGTGTGAAATGAAATTAAGGATCTTAAGTAGATTAAGTGATTGTTGTTAAGGATTTTGAGAAAAAAAAATCGTTGTTGACGTTAACGTACTTGATCTTAATTGATGATTATTAGAAAAACTTAAAATAGGGACTAACGGTAGAAACAATTAAAACTAAAGGGCTAAAACAAGTAAGAACAAACTACATAAATAAACTTCTAAAACAAATAGCTAAAAATGAAAATGTTTTGAAAAAATGAAGGTTATAATTGTAAAAGTTTCAAACACTTAAAGAATAATAATGAAAATGATGAAAAGAAAAAGGTTAAATTTAAAAGTGTTTTTAAAAACAAAGGTTAAAATTTAAACTTGTTTTAACAATAAGGGTTAATAGTAAAAACTATTTGAAGTCTAGGGGCCAAAAGTGTAAGATTCAAATTTCACTATAATAAAAACATTTTCCCGCTCGTTTTTGTTGTCTTCTTCGTTTAAGTTTTATAAAACATGGTACGATGGTATATTGCTTATCGCGGAGTGGTACGGTTATCGACGATAAAAAATAAATATACTACGATGATCGTTGAAGGACCGCGATCCTAATGGTATAAGTTAGAAGACCCGCGAGCACCGAAGTCGAAACCCGAAAAACCCGAAACAACTCGAAATGAACTCGTTTAACTTGCAATTTGTTGTGAGTCTTGTACTTAATGCTTATTTCGTAGATTGAATAAATTTTGGCAGAGTTTTGGTCTATGTAATGTAATAAACTGTCCACTTTTGTTCCCCTGTTATAAAACGTAAACCGCTGCCACTTTTGCCAGACCGCTGTGGACTTTTAAAAACGGGCAAAGTTTTATTTCCTAAACCTTTATCAAGTATAAACATCTACAAACCTATATGACAAACCTCTACGGCTAAACCAAACTGCTATAGAGCCAAAAGACCAAACCTCTACGTGTACTATATGTGGTCCTTGTACGTTTTAGTCTATTTGTTAAAAAATACAAAACTTGTCCTTTTTGTCTTTTACAGAAACCAACAAAAACAACCTTATCTGTTGGGAATTTTGATTTGATGATTACAAAATCTTATATGCAACAATGAAGAAAGAAGAAACAACAACCAAGGAACTTAAGATGTAATATTAGGTTAGCTTAATAGTAAGCTAGGTTTTTAATTGTAAACCTAGCCTCTTTGTTTATAAAAGGAGACAGGGCGTCAGTTTAAGGTATAATCTAGAAAAGTGGAGTGTTTCATCAGATGAGAGGTCCGATCTAGATACAAAAGTGTGGTGTTACAGGTTTTTGTATATTAGTGTAGACGTCTATAGTGTTTAGCCTCAAGAATCATTTGATTCCTGTTATTGTTGAGTAACCGTTCTATGATTTGATCACATAGAATTGGGGATGTGTTGAATAAAAGAAAACCTTGTTGTTAACATTGATGTTCTTATTCTTATTCCGCTGCGTATATTCAATGTTTTCGTTATCCTAGATGTGCTTAGATCAGGGATTCACATTATCTTTGTGTTCAAACCGTGGACCACAAGATAAGGCAACCAAAAGCTTGAATAAGCGGTTTTTGATAAGCTTTAAGAACTAGCAAATAAGCTCGAATGCACTAATAAGCCACAAAAAACTAATAACAAAAAACTTTGAGCTTTTGTCATGGAAAGGACACATTTTATGGTGATCGAATAAGCTTAGACTCAAAAGAAACAAAATAAGCTAAAAATGTATTGATAAGAGAAAGAGAAATGCTTTTTATGGTTTTCTTAAAGAAAAAGAAACGAGAATAAGCTATGAAACCGAACTTTAAATAAGCTGAAAAAGTTACTAATAAGCTACAAAAACTAGGAATAAGCTGTTGAAAAAACAAAACTTCAAATACTCAAAAGTGAAAATACACTTATTAGCCCACCGAGTATAGCCCAACTAGTTAATAAGATTGAAAACAATAAGATTGGAGTAAGGCTAAGCAAACGAAAAAAAACTAAACAATAGCCACGAAAATGTTAACCTAAATAAGCAAAAAAAAGACGTCAAATAAGAGCAAATAAGCCACGTACAATATCTCTAATAGGCTAGGAACGATGGTTTTGAAAAAAGATGAAAAGTTTGGTTTTCATAAAAGGAGAAAATCTTGTTATCAAATAAAACACTAGCCGAATAAAAGAAGAAAAAAAATAACAATGATAAACTTTGCTTACTAAATGGATGAAAACAGATGCAATGTTTTTGTTTTCAAAAATAAGCAAAAACAAACGAAGCCTAAAGTAGGCCCAAGATAAGAAAAAAAAATACCACTGATTTAAACTAAGACACAACCTGGATAACAAGATATGTATTTTTAAACGTAAAGATTTAACCTTTTAAACAAGCTAAGAAAGAAAATAAGCTCTAAAACTAAGCCAAAAATAAGCTCAAATAAGCCCACCACAAACACAACTTGTTAAGTTTAAAAGAATCATAGATCTGCTGGTCTTGGTGAATCAAACCATAAGATAGTCATCTTTAGAGAGAGAGAGTAGAGGGAGAAACAAATGTGTGTAAAATATATGAAAAGTGAAAATGTTACAAGTGTCTCACCCCTCTATGAAAGCAATGGAGGGGTATTTATACCACCATCTATACATAAGTTTACTAAAATGCCTATTCTAGTCCCTATGTATGGTGATATGATAAACTATGGTAATTCCGTCATGTCGTCACATAAAATAAAATCCTAACAATCTTCCCCCATGGGAAGATAGACGAAATTACTTACAATATTTTCCTAACAAGTACATAATGATTAAGAACAAGAACTTCCATGAAGCTTCCAATGCTGATGATGTCTTCTGTGGCCTTTGACTTCAAGTCTACACTCCAACATGAATCATCTTTGTAGTACCTTGTAGGAGAAATACTGTAATAGGCACGAACTAAGTAACTCATACACTTCTGGTTAAGGAGAAGATTTTGAATTAGCTTCCCCCTAATTCATGCCACATATTCTTCATTATGAAGCTTTAATAGCTTCCCCCCAAACCGACAATCTTCTTCTTAAGCAGTTTTAAAGCTTTATAACAAGCTTAGAATGATTAAGTGCACAACGGAATAAGTAGGATACACATCAAATGTTACTGCTTCTTTAATAATAAGCTTAGTGATTATCCGTTCGGGGGATCATCAAATAGATTAGCAACGTGTCTTTTCACACTTGAATAATTCTTCTCACAACTCTTCCCCCTGGAAGTTCAAATAATGCATACTCAAAACTATCAAGGTATCTCTTTCCCCATGTAGTTGAAGTGATGCAACTAGTCTCATTGTATGACGCCCAAAAACCTAAAGTACACACTCTATCCCATTAATGAAGTTGAAATAGTAGCATCAAAGTCAATTAAGTCCTGGACGTGCGCATTCCTTCCTTCGAGATAATAATGATATTTCTTGTACTACCCAAGTCAACTAAGTCCCGGATGTAAACAATTAAACCCTCCAAGTAGTCAAAATGATAACACCAAAGTTACTGACTATCTAGAGGAATCATCATACCATTGTATACCTCTTTTATTATCAGAAACTGTTTCTTACATCCCTTCCCCCATGTGGCTGGAATGATACACCAAAAGCCACGAGTTAAAACACTGATTTTCCCTCTCGGTTATGACATTTGTCTTCCCGGAATGACCTTAAATAAGAAAACGGTATGAAGTTCATCACGTGTACATTCGTTGTGCGTTTCAGAATGTATGTCTCCTCCCCCTTGCCTGTTTTGCATACCTCAGATCACCAAAACATTGTACGCACATATACTGGAAATCTTGACTGAGAAGAATGAAATCACTCAAAATATAATCCCGAGAGCAATCACTAACTAAACAAGTCTCTACCCATAACTCTCTCTGGTTATCTTTACCACCACTTTTTAGGCTATTTAAAGTGGCCACTGATGGAGTAAACCCGATATACCAAACTTGAAACTGAAGTAGAATTCCTCGTTCTTGTGACTTAAGCTTGCACATATGTTGAAAGAACGGTGTAGAGAATTCGTGCTTCCAAGAAAATCTTAAGTATCACTCTAACCTTTCCTCCAAAGTATGAGACATTCTCACCGTCTTCGCGATTATCCACATCGTCTTTAGCGTATGACACGAGTATTACAACGTCCTCCTTTAGAGTTAGTTAACCAAGTCTTCAACCATACACCCCGAATAACAGGTTCCTCTACTGATAAACCAGTCTTCAACTTAAGATCTTAAGCACGAGGCAAGTTATCATGAAAGTCATGCATACCCAAATGCCCGACTTCAAGCTCAAATTAGATACGCCTTCATAAAACCGACTTCAATACTCAAATAAGTGTCATACCTATCAACCATCTGTCGTCACTTAAGAAAAAATCAATACCAAATCTAGCCATTAAAATTTTAAGCTCCATGATTCTTTATAAAACTCGATCCCCCGTCTCCATCATACTTAAAATTAATCACTTTGTCATTTTAAACCACAAAATTATCCATTAACCACAACTTTACACCCCACCATTTATTATTTCACGTCAACCATATCAATTCTTGTATGAAATGGAATAAGTTATGTTGAAAGCCCAAGATTAATATTTATGAACCAAATATTTCATCCCTCCCTTTTGATTATAAGTATTCGGCCCATAAAAGAAAATGAAACCTGGTCCAGTGAGGATAGTCTTGGCCTAATGACTACAACAAAGTCCCGGCCTAAAATCTTGACAAATATACCATTCGGCCCACATTTGACCACGTTGATAGCAAGTCCAACCTCCAAAAATATAACCCGAGTCCATGTGCATTTGGGATATATAATTACAACAATCCCTAATTTGATGCACAGAGATTACCCTAATCACATAACTCATCCGCCACCACTACACTTTTCTCTACACAACCCAAAACACAGTCAACGATCCATCTTTAACCAACCATATCACATGTCTTCCATCAAAATCACATCTAAGATCCCTTTTAATTCGATTCACAAGCTTCATAAATTTCTTGTATCACCAATCTTTTCCATCATTTTAAAACAAACACAAAGAATGAATCATTAAAACAAAAACGTCTTGTTTCGTCAGTCAAGAATGTGGCTTTAATGCCTTTCACGAGTAACATGAAGATGATATAGAGACAACTGATTGGATTCATGAAACTCTTTCTTCAAGATCTTTGATAACCAAGCGTCTCGGGTAGGTTGATTTGTTTTGTTTGTTTTTTTCTTGAGTCTCAAACGAAACAAAGATTGGATATGACTAATTTGTTATAATCTAATCTTTATATTCAAATAGAAAAGAGAATGATTTTCTTCTTAAAGATATGTGATGATAATTTCATTTCGTGTATTGGATCTTTAAAGCTCTTGATTTAAGTTTACACACGAATTAGAAGAGTTCTAAGATCTGGATTGATTTTTATTTTGTTCGAGTCTTTATGTTCGGAGATGGAGGAGATGTAGATTAGGTTAGATGGGTGTGTTGCATGTGACGAAGGGATTAGTAAAGTTATGAGTTGGATTTGTTGGTGTATTATTTGTGACGATGGGTTATAGTGTGGATTTGGATTTGTTGAAATAATTGACGAGGTTGTGTTTATTGTAGTTGGTTGTGGGATATGGTCTAATTGTTGTTATGAGTCTGTCATGTCCTTTTCATTTGACCTTGACTTGGTAAATACCGGTTTGTCTGACTCAGTCGAGTCGACCCGGGTCAACTCGATAATGACCAAGTTGACTCGGTTTAGGTTGTGAGAAGCAAACCGCTGTGGTCAAACCGCCACCACCAAACCTCTACCACCAATTACACCAAACCGCTGCCTAGATTTGAAATGGGCAAAGGTTTATTTAGTTTGGACCATGAAAATGTCTTCTGAAACCTGTTCACAAAACCGCTATAGCAAATAGCCACGGCAAACCGCCACGGCAAACCTCTATGAGTTATGCCAAACCGCTATGTGTCATATTCAGAAAGTATAAAATGTCAGGTACTATTTTTGTCTTTTTGTTTATTTTCTTGCTATAACTGAAAACAAAATAGTATACTATTCACGACACCAATCACTCTACCAAGAACTCTAAGCCCAGAATCAGATCTACTACTTTTAAGTTTTTGACAACAAGATGACCCCACGAAAATAAGCTAGTATCAGACCATAATCTCAATGATTAAGACAAAAGATTCAAGCTGTTTAATACTGAATATTAGGAGAAACTAAATATAAGCATGAAAGCTTTAAAAAAAGATCTGTTATAAAGACAAGAACCAAATATCTTTTGTCGAAGGTTCTTGGAGTGATAACGGTGAAGAAGATGACGAGAAGGTCAAAAATGAAACGTGTCTCGTAGCTCAAGCATCAAGTGAGGTATGTTCCGAATCCTCTTACTTTAGTTATGAGAACTCGTGAATAGATGATTTAGTATTAGATAATGAATATGATAAACTGTGCAAAATAAGTTTAAAGATAATCACTAAAAACAAAAGATTAAAAGCCACTAGAAATAGTTTAGAAAAAGAACTTAGTATTCTAAAAGAAAAAGTGTCTACACTCGAGAAAAACAAGGGAGTTGATCTCAAATGTGTAAAATGTCATATGCTTAAAATTGAAAATGAAAAGCTTAAAGAGGAAGCTCTTAAACTAACCAAGTTTGAAAAGAGCACACATTGCTTAAATGAAATGTTAAGTAATTAAAAACCCTCCGGTGATAAGTTAGGTTTAGAGTTTAATTCATTTGAAGCATCATCTAGTGGAACTAAGGAAATAAAAATTTTGAAAGCTTAGAAAAAGGCGTCCTCTGATGGAGGTCACATAAATATGGGCGGCCCCCTTAGTATGTAGGCAGCCCCCAAAGCAATTATGGGACCGCCGCCAGCAGCTACGCCAGTATCTGAGAAAAGGGTGTCTTTTCAAAAATCTATTTTGGGTCCTAGACCAAAACACATAATAGTAAACAATGTCAAAGTTCCCGTTGCTGGTGATAATGAAGTTAAACAATTTTATAAGCCATTGTCAAAACCCGGAGTTAGATTTTCAAAACCTAATTTTAGATCAAAAACTCTACCACCTAGAAGAGTCATCAATAATTATCTCGTCCTAAGACACCGCAACCAAAAAGAAACATTGGTCGACAAAATCAACCTCGTGGGTTTCCTGTAACTTGGAACAATTTCCAACGTCAAAGTTACATGCCATGGGAAATGTATCTTTCATTCCCACATCCCAACCAATTGCATCAAATGCAAGGGATGTTTAGCACTAACAACTTTGGACTCATGAGATATTAGGGACCAAATGTTTGAGGTATTATGGTATATAAATAGATATGCCTTGGAGTCGACTTGGAACCCGATTAGTGGATAAAAGATAGCGGATGCTCCAAACACATGATGGGTAGCCGAAATCTCTTCTCAAGCTACAAGGCATACAACAGAGGTAATTTCATTTTTGGTAGCAATCTTCGCGGTAACATCATTGGCAAAGCTACGATTTCAAATGACTCTCTCAAAATAGATAATGTATAACATGTCGATAACTTAAGATTTAACTTGTTAAGTATAGGACAAATATGTAATAATAAGTGTAGAGTAACTTTTTTTGAACACGATAGTGAAATCACTAAGGATGGTAAGGTCATAAGTAGAGGTATTAGGAAGAAAGTCCTATATGTGATGAAATTAGGAAATAAGCCTAAAGACCAAATTTGTCTAGCAACGATTGATGAAAATTCCACGTTGTGGCATAGGAGATTAGGTCATGCAAATATGCGTCTTATTCAATCGTTAGCATCTAAGGAATTAGTTAGAAATCTTCTAAGCTTAAGTAAGATCAACCACTTTTAGTGATGCTTGTAAAATTGGAAAACAACTCACCGCTAGTCAAAAGGCTGAAATAATATAGTCTCAACGACTAGATGCTTAGAACTCCTTCATATGGATCTCTTCGGTCCATCCGCCGTACAGAGTTACGGAGGAAACCGCTACACCTTAGTCATAGTAGATGACTACTCTAGGTATACTTGGACTAGATTCCTTAAGGACAAAACCAAAGCCTTCGATCAATTCAAAATATTTAGGAAGAAAATTCAAAACCAATTAGGATGTACAATAGTGTTAATAAGAACCGATCACAATAGAGAATTTGATAATGAGGTGCAATTTGGAGAGTTTTGTAATGCCAATGGAATTACACATAACTTCTCAGCTCCACACACTCCTCAATCAAATGGTGTGGTTGAAAGAAAAAAATAGGACACTTCAAGAAATGAGTAGGACTATGTTGAATGAGCAAGCATTACCACAAAATTTTTGGTGTAACGCAGTAGATACTTCAACATACATTCTCAACCGAATCCTAATTACAGCCATCTTAGGAAAAACACCTTACGAACTCTTAAAAGGTAGGAAACCTACTCAAGATTACTTTAGAGTGTTTGGAAGCAAGTGCTTTATTTTTAACACTAAAGACTACCTTACAAAGTTTAACCCAAAGTCATACGGAGGTATCTTTTTAGGTTACTCGCAAAATTGGAAAGCCTACATCATCATTAACAAACATACTCGAAAAGTTGAAGAATCACTTAACGTGAAATTCGATGAAACTCCTCCACCCTTTAAGAAATTACCTATAACACCCCATGTTTTAGGGTCATTTACGACGTCAATAAATTCACTATTTATTTTTAGTATTGTACGCGTTTGCTTTTAAATCGTAATCGTTAAGTTAAATCGCGTAAGCTAAAAATTATCGTTCAATGTAAATAGGCATCAAACAATAAAATGTTTACATCAAAAAAGTGTTAAGTAATTGTTTTGAGTATAATTATTAACTTTGTTCATTTTATTTTTATTGGTTACGTAAAGTGATTGCGTTTCACGATAAAATACGTTTAGGCATTTCCGAAACCACCAAAACTTTTCTACGCTTCAACAAATACCCACAATTGTACCCAATATCCTAAGTTTACAAAATATCATCACCTATAAGCATATAGGGCCAGATATGGGATGATAGAACCAAAGATAATATCTAAGTTCAATCACATTTCCTAGAAATCATGGGATGACTTCTACATTAGAGAACCATTAGATATTTCTTGCAAGACTTTCATGTACTCTTGACCAAATATCCCTAGAATTCCTCTTGATGTTCCTTGAATAAGTCTTAGGGTATATAATGCCTAAACTAGATAATATACACACACACTCTCTTATTTCCAAAGTGAAAAACAAAACAAACTCTCTCTTTTTCACCTTCCTAGGCCACAGCTCAATATCAAAACCCTAAACCATCCATACAAAATTTATTTACAACATTTCTAAGTGTTCCTATATCATATCTAAGATAACCCAAGAAGGTTTGAAGGTTTGGTTTAAGGTTTACAAGAATTAAGCAAGCAAGATTCAAGATTAGGGTTTTGCTTGAAATTAGGGTTTTCAAGGTCTTGGAAGCTAGGGTTTATAATCTAAACAAAGGTTTAGATTTTATTTTTTTATCACCATCATCATATTAAGGTTAACTAAAAACCCTAATCTCTTTACTTTTATGATTTTATGCATATATAATGTGTGTATAGTTAATCACCATCTAAGAACTTATTTACTTGTAAAAATAGATTTTTACACTTGTTTATGTTTTGGTACACTTTTACATATGACATATGGATGTTAATATCATGTTATAATGGATGTATAAGTATTGTACATGTGTGGTTTATGTATAAAAAGTATATATAAACAAGATACCTAAAAAGTGTATATATAAAAGTTCATGAACAAATGTGTATGTAAACTTATAGATCTTGTGATTCTTGGACAATCTTTGGACTAATCATGGACTAAGGACCCTAGGTGTGTAAGACATGTAATATTAAGGATTGTAATGGACTTGTAACAAAGTGGTTAAACTAAAAAGTTATAAAAATAACTTTTAAACACATTTTAACAAAATGGACAAAAAGGGCTGTTTGGAATTCGAACTTAACATATATATTTTATGATTTTATAAAATACTACATGTCACAAGGATCGTGGGCATGTAGAGAACTCGAAAAACCGATTTATAACGAATGAGATACGCTAATTTTAAGTTATACGTTAATTAAACGCGTTTATAAAAGAAATTTTATAAAAACCAATTACTATTCACAACTAATGAAAATATAAACATATTTTATCAGTTAGTACATAATTTTAGGATTTTAAAACAATAAGAATCGTAATTTTATGATTAATAACGAAGGAGTTATGAATTACGCGAGTTTATGACAATAAATACTTTTATAAAATTTACTGTTCATCTCAGACATGAACATTTTGAAAACATCATTAGTTTGATAAAACTTTTAATTACGAAGACGTGCTCGAAAGAATCGCTAAAAACGGAGTTCAAACGAATAAAATACGACATTTACGAGTTTACGACGACAAATTTTTATAAAAGTATATGAACCACTGTTCACCAGGGAACTAAAAATATGAAAATATAATATTTTGATAACTCATCTTAATACGAAAGCGTGGACATATCTAACGTAAGAAACGGGCTTAAAACGATAAAGTTACGTCGTTTTTACTAATGAAATAATTATAAACGTTTTAACTTTATAAATACGATTTTACAAACACAATTAGATGGTGATGTAGCTATATAGAATTATATATAATAGTAGTTAATCAAAGTGCTTAGTACTTATTCGGCCTATACTTGATTAGGTTGCATTCGGTCATTATCGTGACGCATTATCTATTGTGATATACATTGTTGATTGTTTAATTCACTCGAGGTGAGTTCCTAGCCCTACGTTTTACATTTATAATGATTTACAAGTTTTGGGGTGAGAAATATATGCATGTTTTACAAATTAGATGCAAGTTTACATTTTACTTGATTACGTATTTGCCTAAGTAGCGATAACCCATCTGAGCCCATAATCATGAACTGCCAGTTACTGTTGTGAGCGCGAATGTTATAAATATCTATTTGGGATTGACATCCGCGTTCGGGTGATTAGCTATCACTGGACAAACGAACGTATACCATGTAGGACATAGGATGTTGCGGGTTAGAACATCAACATGGGCTTAGGAAAACATAATTACATTTTATGATGTTTGCATCTGTTGCGTTATCATAAGGGGGAATCTTGCGGTCCTACATTATACTTTAACAAACCTATGAATTCACTCAACAATATGTTGACATTTTGAAGCAATGTTTTTTAGGAGGTCAATAAGGCAGAGGTGAAAGGGATACATGGTGCTTATATATTTTGGCGCATGCACTGTGCTATAAGTTTGATTGCATTACATTTTGGGATAAATTGTTATGAACTAGAATCTTGTATTTTGTATTTTGAACAAGTAAAGCTTCGGGCTTTTATATCAAACACTTTGCTAAATCCAATGTATCAGTTTTAAATGACTTTTTGGTCGTTCTTATATTATCTTGTGTTATTGATCTATGATGTACCACCCTCAGACCATATTCCGTTGCGATCCCTTTTGGGGGTGTTACATATTGGTATAAGAGCCAGGTTATAGAGAACCAGGTCAAATGTTTTTGCTGGACTATAACCGTTTTCAAGCATTGCATTCATAAAAAGGGAATTTTCCCGCGGACATACATAGTTGTTGCCATTAGTTTTGATTTAGTTGATGCATTCATGGTTGATATACATGTTATGATATAAATGTATATTACTATAAGAGTCTTATATTAAATACTAATATAAGCTATTTTGGATTTTCAGATACTGTCATGTCGGATTCTGAGGATTCCACAGTTACATACACGGAGGTATCCAGTCCGTTTGAGGGCTTATCAGACATTGATCAGGAGTTGTTGCATTGGACCTGAGTTCCGAGGGCATAGGGACTGCCCTGGATGCTAGATGACCCATATGTGTAGGTCGTTTTACAAGCCTCACCATCACCGGACTACGTGTTGGCTCTAAGGAGCCAAAGCAGGCACCACCTCTACCAGACTTTGTTCTAGAGCCAGTTTATCCGGAGTTCATGCCACTAGAGGATGAAGTATTCCCAGCTGAGGAGCAGCCACTGCCAGCTGCTGTCTCACCTACTGCTAACTCACCAAGATATGTTCCGGAGTCCGATTCCGAGGAGGATCCTGCCGATGGAGAAGACGATGGCGATGATGAGGATGAGTCATCCGATGATGACAAGGATGATGATGTTGATATTGAGGGGGATGAGGAGGAGGAGGAGCACCCAGCTCCTGTCGACTCTATAGTTGTTGCTTTACCAGCTATTGATCATGCCCCATCTGCTGAGGAGACTGAGCCGTTTAAGACCGACGAGTCTGCGGCCACACCACCACCACATCCTGCGTAGCGCGTTACTGCTATGATGTCGATCCGAGATGAGCCACCTACACCATTTTGGTCTGAGGCAGAGATTGCCAGACTCCTTGCCATACCGTCACCTCTACCATCACCACTCTCCCCATGGTCATCACCACTACCTCAGATTCCCTCACCACCACTACCAGTATCACCACCACTGCCAGTATCACCACCTTTACCTGTATC
>BQNB010013079.1:23220-77899 GCA_026074375.1 Tanacetum coccineum | reverse complement strand
GATTAAAGACCACGATCAATTAATCCAATTAAATCACAACTGAATCTGCAACGATCTCGACCACGACCTATAATTATGTCGTTTGATTACAATATGTATAAAGTACTATCAACGATGTGTACATCGTTACAACGAAAACATATACATATTAATATATATGTTTACATACATATATGTGATGAGAAATCCACTTGCGCATCCTAACTTTAACACTGATTATATTTTATATATACTATTTTCCATTTGTACTACCCGGACTAACTATAACACTACTGGTAGTATATTAGTTTCTCCTGGTAGTGTTATTACTACTGGTAGTATATTTGTAACACCCCCAAATTGGGTCGCAGCGGAATATGAGTCCGGGGCGTGTTACTTCTCAGATCAATAACACAAGATATATATAGAACGACCCAAAAGTCGTTTGAAAATGATACATTGGATTTAACAAAGTAATTGTTACAAAGCCTGAAGCTTAACTTGTTCACTTGATCAAAATACAAAGATTTTCAGCCCATAACAGATAACAAAATAAAATGTGACAAAATCTTTAATGCATGCTATCCAATTCAAAACCACCAATGTATCTATTGTACCTCGTGCTTATTGATCCCCTGAAAAACATTGCTTTAAAACGTCAACAATAATGTTGGTGAATTCATAGGTTTGATAAATCATATATTGTAGGACCACAAGATCTCCCAAGTGTATGATAATGCAACAAATGCAGACATCATATAAATGTAATTACGTTGCTCTAAGCTCATGACACTGAAGCTTGACGTATGTGAGTACCAAATTAATGGACCCCATTGCCCGTGGTGATGTTTTAACCCGCAACATCCTATATTCGACATGGTATACATTCGTTGTTCAGTGATAGCTAATCACCCGAACGGGGTTGTCAAAACCTAATAGATCTATTCATAACATTCGCGCTCGTAATTAACAGTTCATGATAATGGGCTCAGATTGGGTTATCGCTACTTAGGCAACATGTAATCATAATATAAAACTTAACCACTTGTGTCCAGTTGTAAAACATTGCATGTTTTTCACCCCAAAAACTTTGTAAAAACAAAAGCATGTAAAACGTGGGGCTATGAACTCACCTTGAGTTCTGATAATCCAAATATCGCAGATAATGCGTCACGTAAAAGATCGAATGCAACCTAAATTATCATAGGTCGTATAAGTACCGAGTACTTTAATTGATAACATTGAATGTAATCCTATAGATTATATCGTACTATCGTTCGGGCTATCATAATTAAAGAGGTCATGACATGACGTACGAGGAGTTAGGACACTTTAAATCGTAAATCCAACAACTCGTCGAAACGCCATCCGAAGAGGCCTCATTATGAAACTCCCTAGTAATATAGTACTTTGATAACCACATAACATTCTATATAGCTCAATCACCAACTAATGGTTTTGGTAAAATTGGGTTTAAGAAGTTAAAACGTTTATAATTATCGTTTTAGCAAAACTGGCGTAACTTTCGCGTTTTAAACCCGATTCTCGCGTTTCTTATGCCCATCTTTTCGTATCAAGACGAGTTATCATAAATTGACATTTTTGAATTTCGGGCCCTACTGGTGAACAGTTAAAAATACTAGTTCACAATCAGACCTTAATATATTTTATCGATTTTTAATGTCGTAAAACCCTAAACGTCGTATTTAATTCGTTATAAGCTCTGTTTTAAACGATTCATTCGAGGACGTTCTCTGTATATTGAAGTCAATATATTTATGATGTTACCAAAATATAACTTTTCTGTCATGAATATGTAACTTTTATAAAATAGTTTATAAAAGTATTAATTGTCCGTACACCGCAAAATTCATAACTCGTAATCGTTATCTTAATTGAAAAAATACATTCTTATCATTTTGGAATCTAAAAAGTGTATTATTTGTGTAAAAAAAAAAAAACAAAACAAAAAAAAAAGAAAAAAAAAAAAAAGAAAAAAAAAAAAAAAAAAAAAAAAATAAATATCAAAACCCTTGCTGTTATAATTTTATAAAATTTTTTATAAAAATTTAACTTACGAACTATCGATTATATTAAAGTAAAACTCGTTTTTAACGATAACTTTTTCGTTATTAATCTGTTTTGACATGTTTCTTATTTTCGGAATCAGTCCGAGAATGTATTATCATATTAAAATATAAAATGAGTATGTAAAAAATTCGATTTGGACAGAATGTTTATGCTTGTTTGTTAATGCAATCCATTTTTGATCTTTTCTTTTATACTTTACCACTTTTGTATTTTAACCACAAGTCTCCCTATATCTTGTATATTATATATCATCCTTAAATTATCTCTTACTTGTCATAATAGTCCTTATGGTGTCCAAGTTACCACGTAAACTAATCCATTATAAATACATAAAATTAATAACTATTACTTAAGTAAATCTCCTAATTTACTAGTTTTTGCAAATTAATCATTTTCATACATAACCAAATGTGTACAAGTGTAAGTCTTCCATATGACCTTATTTTAAGTGTTCTTAAATTTAAAAACAAAAGGGGATTAAAGTCATATTCATATTAACATGTCTTTTGTATTACTTTCTCTTGAAACATATTATGAAGTATTATAAACCCTAATTTACCCATAATCATGTTTACACCAAAACAATATGATACAACATTTTCTCATCCTTTTTAACATGATGGTCAGTAATCACACAATATATATATAAGTGGGTAAAAATGACAATACAAATATAAACTTCATTTTCATGAATAAACTAAATGGTGATTTATGCTAAATAGAAATATCATAGCATAAGAATGAAAGTTATAGCAACATAAAGAGTTTAGATGGACCTTATGAAGAATGATTATGATGATGTATAAGTACTAAACCCTTGTTTAGCCACAAAAACCAAACTTGCACTTAATAAAACCCTTATTTTCTTAACAAAACCCAAACCTTGATTTCTTGCTTCAATACTTGTAATAAATAAACAAGCTTCAAACTACTTTGAGGTATCTAGAAAAGATATTGAGAGTGAAGTAAATAGGTATAACAAATTTTGTATGGATTGCTTGAGATGGCTATTAAAGCCGTGAGCTCTATAGAAGAAAAGGAAGGTTTTGGTTGATTTCTTTAAGTGTTGTTATGTATAAGTTACTTGCAAGCTAGTGCAAAGTATATAAGATGTATAATGAAGTCAAGGGAACATAAGAAGTCCTAGGATGCCAAGGTATGGTAGGCATGGTCTAGGATCAAAGTAAGGAAGGAATGGTCCTTGCCCAAATGAGGTATGAGTGTAATTGACCAAAGGTGGTAAGACTTAACTCATTTTTCATGTATTAATCTTGGTATAGGATAACAAGATTTTCGAAAATAATAAAGCGATACATGATATATTTTATGTAATTAGTGTATTGGGTATAAAAGTGGGTATTTGTTGAAGGTAGAAAAGTTTTTTGTGGTTTTCGGGAGTGCCTAAACGCAAATATCGCAAGCGTATACACTTACGTCTCCAATCAAAAATAACAAATGAACAAAGTTAATAATTATACCTCAAAATAATTACTTAACCCATGCTTGATGTAAACATTTAATTGTTTGATGCCCGTTTACAATGAACGCTAATTTTTAGCTTACGCGATTTAAAAACTAATTCATGAAATTACAAGCAAACTGCGTACAACGCTAAATAATCAATAGTGATATTATCGACGTCGTTAATGACTTTAAAACACAGGGTTGTTATAGACTTCACAGCCGTTAAACCCCGGAGCCTGTCTCAAGGCTTACCGATGCAGCACTTGACGACATTGCTGGTCTTGTGAAGAGTGTGGATATTTCCTCTTGAATATGTCTTCACGGGTCCCATTGAACTCAGGACTACTCTTCTTGGATACCATCGAACTTTGACCAATGGGGATCCACTTTCTCTTCAACCGTTTAAACTTCTCGCTCTCCACAGGCTCACTATTCTAACCGGTTTCCTCAACAAAGTAAAGTTTGTCGTCCAAATAAGTCCCATTCCAACTAAAACGGCTAAAGAGTTTCGTCGCATGACACTTCTTCAGATTAGATACATGAAACGTATTATGAACACTGCTCAACACTTCTGGGAGTTCAAGCTGTAAGCAACTTCCTCCAACCTTTTCTATATCACCTTAAAAAGGATCAACCATTACCTAGGGTTCAACTTCCCCCGTTTGCCAAAACGTACGACCCCTTTCCAAGGCGAGACCTTAAGCATGACTTTGGTCTCCAACGTTGAAATTCCATGGCATACGTTTCAGTCAGCGTACTCTTCTGTCGATCATGAGCAGTTGCTTTCTCTGTTTGAATCTATGATTTTCTCAGTGGTCTCTTGGATCAGTTCTGGACCGAGTATTTGAGCTTCTCCAACTTCAGTCCAACAAACAGGTGAACGACACTTCCGACCATAAAGTGCTTCAAATGGTGCGGCCTTGATGCTAGCGTGATAGCTATTGTTATATGAGAACTCGACCAATGGCAAATGGTTAACCCAACCCTTTCCAAAGTCGATTGCACAAGCACGCAGCATATCCTCGAGAGTTTGAATAGTCCTCTCGGCTTGCCCGTCTGTTTGTGGTTGGAACGCAGTACACATTATCCAAATAGTACCCAAAGCGTTCTGAAGGTGACCTCCAAAAAGTTGGATGCGAAACTCGTTCACGATCGCAAATGAATGAGACAGGTAACCCATGCTCGTACCACCCACTCCTTAGGTACAAATCTTGCAAGTTTTATCCAAGGGATCGTCTTTCTCATGGCGTGAAGATCGCAGACTTAGTGGGGGGGATCTGTCAAACGATCCCCAAATGTTGTTCATAGTGCCTTAGTAATGTCTTAGGAAGTTTACGTGACAAAATCCTGGTGATGTTGTCCCACTTCCATTCGGGTATCTTGGGTTGTACCAACAATCCTGATGGCCTTTGATGTTCGGCCTTGACCTTAGCACAGGTCAAACACTTGTTAACATAAGTGGCTATGTCGGCTTTCATGTTGGGCCACCAATATAACTTCTTCATGTCTTGGTACATTTTGTCGGAACCCGGATGAATAGAGTACTTTGACTTATGGGATTCGTGCATGATCACCGTCCGCAAATCGCCATAACAAGGTAACCAGCTTCTGCCATTGAGGCACAGGGTTCCATCCGCACGTGGTTCCAACTTTTGTTCTCTAATAGCTTCTGGAAATTTAGCATTTTCGAATCAACATTCCCCAACTCCTTCACTTTTAATGTTCTCTCTTTTTCCGCTGCTTCGGTCTGAGAATTTAAAGTCTGTTTGGGAAGGTTCCAAACTAATATCATAACCAGGCTCGAACTCTTAGCGGTGGTTTCTCGGTCTTATCCTGCTTAAAGCGTCAGCAATGACATTAGCTTTCCCCGGTGATAACGAATACCGCAATCGTAAACACTTAGCAACTCTAACCATCGTCCGTTGCCACTTCATGTTAACTCTTTTTGTCTAAAATGAGTTGCAGAACATTTGTATCGGTGAACACCAGTATACTTAGTTCCATAATAAATAATGACTCAGATCTTGAGAGCGAACACCAACTGGAGCACCAAGATCTAATCAATGAGTCGTGTAGTTCTTCCTCAATGAATCTTCAATCTGAGCGTGATGCAATAAGAAATCACTTTTCTCTCTGCATCAATCAGCAACCCCAAACCCTTCCCTCAAGTGCGTCGCAGTATGCGATGAAATCTTCCACTTCCTTCAGTTATACAAGGATTGGGCACTTACACAACTTTTTGCTTATAACAGTTGAAAAGCTGCTTCTTGTTTATCGCCCCATTCAAACTTAACCTTCTTCTGGGTGAGCTTGGTCATAGGTTTGGCGATCTTCGAAAACCCTTCAATGAATCTTCGATAGTATTCCAAGCAAGACCTAAAAAATGACGAATCTCCGTTGGTTACTTATGAGACGTCCCAATCTTTAATGGATACAATTTGGGCTGATCCACTGGAATTCCTTCACTATCGATCACGTGACCGAGGAACTGTACTTTAGGAATCCAAAATTCACATTTGGAAAACTTGGCATACAACTCCTCCTTCTTAAGCAATTCTAAGATTAGCTTAAGGTGTTCTTCGTGTTCTTTCTTGCTCTTCGAATATAAACAGAATATCGCAATAAAGACAATTACGAATTATCCAGATATGGATTTGCATACCCATCATAAGGTCCTGGAATACGGCAGGTGCGTTTGTCAAACCAAACGGCATAACTTGAAATTCGTAATGGCCATAACGAGTTCTGAAGGCAGTCTTCAGAATGTCTTCTTCTCGAACCCTTAATTGGTGATAACCTGACCTTAAGTCAATCTTCGAGTAGACACTTGACCCTTGGAGCTGATCAAATAAATCATCACAATTACTTGGAAGCGATAACGGTTCTTCACCGTAATTTATTCAGTTCCCGTAATCAATGCACATCCAGAATGACCCGTCCTTCTTCTTGACAAACAAGACCAGAGCACCCCAGGGCGGGAACTGGGGCCTTAATAAAGCTTTGTCGAAAGCTCTTCAGTTGCTCCGATACTCTTTCATTTCGAAGCGCTAATTACGATAAGGTGCCCGTGCTATCGGTGCAACACCAGGGTACCTAAATCAATTTTGGAATTCCACATGTCGAGTTTCGAGGAATACCCGGCAAGGTCCTCAGGAAATACTTTTGGAAAGTCTTTGAACTATTTGGGTACGTCCCTCAAGTCGCTTCTTTTCTTCGACTTGTTTTCAAAACTTCTCTTTGCAGTGAATATGGTGCCAGAAAGATATGAAACCCATTTTCATGTACTTTCAACATTTTCGTGAAGAAATGATGTTTAATCGTGTCACATTTCCCTGGGTACTTCCGTCACCGTGTATGATTAAGGTTTTATTTCTCCAGGGAATGCGAACAATCTTCTCAGCACACAGAATGACCGCTTGGCATTTCGCCAACCAATCCATACCGATTATAGCATCAAAACTACACTACCAAGTACTACAGGCATTAAGTCTATGTGGAATTTGGGTTTAGGAAGTTTAATGTGCACCCTTAAGTATAGTGTTTAACCGATTAACCCTCCTCCCCGTCACTAGTTTCAACATTATAATAATGATCCTAGGTAGGCGTAATGTCAATTTGGGAGCTAAATGCAGTAGACACAAAACTTCGATCGGCACCCGTATCAAACAAGATATAAGCATAGCGGTTGTTTAGAAGGAACGTACCAGCAACGACGTTGTCTGGATTTGCCCCCGCATTTCCTACCACGTACACCTTCGCTGGTGCCCTGTCATTCCCAGCTTGATTACCACGGTTGCCTTTGTTATTCTTCAGCCTTGGACACTCCTTCTTGTAGTGTCCCTGAGCTCCGCACTCAAAACAAGTAGGTTTCTGACCCGATCCGGTGCCCTTCTGGTTGTTAGTGTTGTTGGCATTTCCTGCACTCGTACAGTCACGGGCGATGTGACCATATTTGTTGCATTTATAGCACTTTGGAGCACACGGACCGTCATGGTGGTAATTGCACTTTGAGCATAGGGGTCTAGATCCCCCATATGGTTTCTTATCACCCGATCCAGCAGTGTATGCCCTGCCGGTGTTTTGCCTCTTGTTTTGTTGTTGTTGTTGATCATGATTGTTTCGGGAAGTGTTTTCAAACTTCCTATTGTTCTCAGCCTGGCGTATGGAAAGAGTGTTGATCTTTTTATCCACACGTTTCTGAAACTTCACTATTGGACACTTATTCTTGAAGTGTCCCAGACTTCCACACTCATAACAGGTGTGAGTTTGTTGATTCCTAGCAGCAGTAGGATTCCTACACTCCCGGGTCATGTGGCCAACCTTCTTGCAATTCCCGCTCTTTACAGTACATTGCCCATTGTGGTTACCTTCCCACTTTCTCTTGTTGTTAGCATTCTCTGCTACCTTGTATTCTTGTTGTTCGGTCTGACTTATTGGCTTACGGGCCATGTTGGTTTTCGTCTCATAAATGGCAATAGCCTCGATAGCATTAGCCACTCGCTGGGCTACAACCCGCTCAATTTCCTCAACACTCATCCCTTGATTAACAGTTGTCATTGTTTCCTGAAAATCACAGGGAACAAAATGTATATGAAGTTTTATTCAAGGGAAAATCATAACACTCCGTGATCCCAACAAGTAGGTAAGGTGAGACCACGTTATGCATAGATATAAGATAACAGCAACCATGGCATAAATAAATCCCCATCGTACAGTAGCATGATCATAACCAACAGCGTAGGTTAATACTTAATACATCGTTTACATGAGTAAAAGAGTACAAGCTTTTTATTAACACTACCAACCGAGTATTACTCAAGTTTAGTGGAATACAAAATAAGCTACACTGACAATCTATTTGTCCATGGCCAGGGTGCCTCTCAAGATTCTAGATGCTAGACTCTTATGTTATCTTTAAGTGACTCAACATTCTCTGGTGGTGGTGATGATGAAGGTAGTGCAGCAGCAAACTCGGTAATGCCTGCCTTAGTAGATGGTGATCGTGGAGTATGGTGTTAAATAGACATCCATACTATACGGGATTTGGTCTCAAAAGACAAGATGATATGGTGTGGAGAGGTGGGTGATGTAGAAGTAGACTCATCAGTCTCAAATGCCTCTGTATTCTCAGCTTGAGGGGACAGGATCATCTGTAGGTACAGCAGAAGGGTCGGCCGGAGCTAGGTGCTCCTCCTCCTCCTCGTCCTCCTCATCCTTCTCAACATCATCATCGGCTAAATACAAAATCACTAGCCATAACAATATCTAATCTAAGAGCTGCTACCAGCTTCCTCTGGCAGCTCTGGCTATGCAGGACCCCCAGCGGGTCCCTGCTGTCCCTGTAATGTAGTAACATGTCCCTGTAATACCATCACCTGTCCCTGTAAGGCTGTCACCTGCCCCTTCAGTGTGGTGACCAGTCCCCGAAGTGGAATCATCTCTCTCTGTAGTGTCTGCATAACAGTCAATGTCTGAATAATCTGCTGCTGTCGAGTACGATCAGCAGCCCTCAACTCTCTTATCTCCTCACGCCTCCTGCGGTCTGTCTCTAGCAAATCTGAAATCGCTCTCCGTCTACTACGATCTGCTGACTGTAACTCTGTGATCTCTGACATCTGTGCATGAACTGTGGTGCGTAGTGACATAACCTCTATACGCGCAAGATCACTCGCATCCATAGATCGTCCCCAAGCCTCTCTAGACATCTTAGCCTCAGTCTCCATCAAAAGATATGTATGTGCATGTTCACGTCTGTCTCTAAACAGCATATTGACCCGACTGGCCAATAGCTGTCTCTGGCTCTGCTCGTCGTCTAACATCGTGTAGATCTCATCTGTGTCTCGCCTAACCATAGACTCAAAATCTCTCACGTGTGCACCCAACTCTGTGTCGGTACTAACTGGAGCTCCCTGTAGGGTCTCAACAATCTCATCCCATGAATCCGTGATCCCATATCCAACATATCTCTCTGGGTCACGCCTGATCTCCCTGTCCATAGTGGCAACAAAGCCATAATCTGCCCTAAGACCTCCAGCTGGTATAGTAGCAACAGCGGCGGAGCTCTCTCCTACCTCGTATCTGGGGCCAAGAGCGATACCTAACCTCTTCCGATGTGGTAGGTTAACCTCGGGTCTGTCCTCTCTACGATTTGCAGAGGGTAGTAAAAATGGTGGTAATGAAGTAGGAGCTGATGTGGGCATGGGTGGTGGTGCATCTGGTCTGGTGGGGGAGAGTATGAAGGGTGGTGGTAATGGTAGAGAATGGGAAGTAGCTGCAGCCTTAGCTCTCATCCAAATCATGGCAGATCGATAGCCCAATGAACGAATAGGACTAGGAGGTGGTGCTAATAACCCAGGTAAGGGTGGCGATAGTGGTAATGATGGAGATGGTATTGGAGGTGGCAGTGGGAAAGGAATCTGGGGTGGTGATGAAGACCATGGAGATAGTGGTAATGTTGGTGGGGAAGATATAGCAAGCAGTCTGGCAACCTCAGAATCAGACTATGCTGGTACAGGTACTGGCTCTGGAATAGTAATCCTAGCTGTCATACGATATGCAGGGTGAGGTGGTGGTGTGGCCGCAGACTTATCAGTCTCAAACGGCCCAGTCTCCTCTGTAGACGGGGCAGTAGCTGGTAAAGCAACAACTACAGGGTAGGCAGGAGCTGGGTGCTCCTCCTCCGCCTCCTTGTCAACCTTAACATCCATCTCATCATCCCTATCCTCCTCATCGGCATCGATGTCCATATCATCGTCCTCATCCTCCTCGATGTCCATCTCATCATCTTTGTCATCTCCTCCATCGGCAGGATAGTCGATAGGATCCTCCTCCGGATCTGCCTCAGGATCAGTCTCTGGAACATAATCAGGTGACTGTGTAGTGGGTGAGGCCTCCTCAGCATATGTATCATTGGTGAGGTGCATCCTCAGCATACGGCTGATCCTCAGCAACCGATCTCATCATCAGCATGCTCTGGACCTGGAACATAATCTGGTGAAAGTGGTGCCTGCTCTGGCTCCTCAGGGCCAGGCACGTAATCTGGAGAGGGTGGTGCCTGAAGAGCGGCCTCCAAGTATGGGTCCTCCCAGGTAATGGGTAGGGTAGCTCAGGATACTCGGATCATCGTCTCACACGGTGATCCATTTCTGATATATCCTCAAATGGGCTGGAGAACCTTCCGTGTGTGTAACCGCCATTCATCCAAATCTGACATGTCCAGAATCTGAAAATTCAAAATAGCTTATATATAGTATTTAATTTAATAAAGACTCTTATAGTAATGATACAATGTATATCAAAACATGTATACCAATAAGAATGCCTTCTAGTCCAACCCACTAATGCACGAGTAGTGTATGCATAATTATGCACATATGTATGTCCCGTGTACAACCCGTGTATGAAATTCGTTGTTTGAAAACGTTTAGTCAGTAAAAACATTTGACCTAGTTCTTTTAACCTTGGCTCTTGATACCAATCTGTAACACCCCCAAATTGGTTCGCAGCGATATACGGGTCCGGGGCGTGTACTTCTCAGATCATAACACCAAGATATATATAGAACGACCAAAAAGACGTTTGAAAAACCATACAATGATTAACAAAGTGAATGAAACATAAGCCCGAAGCTTAACTTGTTCACATGATCAAAATAACAAAGATTTTCAGCCCATAACAGATAATCAAAATAAAATGCGACAAAATCTTTAATGCAGTGGACATCCAAATCAAACCACCAATGTATCCACGCACCTATTGTGCTTATGATCCCCTAAAAACATTGCTATAAGAACTCAACAATAATGTTTGTGAATCATGAATAATAAATCAATATTGTCGACACAATATCTTCCATGATGTATGATAATGCACAATGCAGACATCAACATAAAGTAATTACGTTGCTCTAAGCACATGACACTAAGCTATGACGTGTATGGATGCCAAATTAATGGCCTACATTGCCCGTGTGAAGTTCAAACCCGCAACAACCATAATCGACATGGTATACGTCGTTGTAACTATGTGAAAGCTAATCACCGAACGGGGTTGTCCAAACCCAATAGATATATTAATAACATTCGGCGCTCACAATCCACAATTGACAGTATCAGATAATGCTCAGATATGGGTTATTCTCTACTTAGGCAACACGTAATCATAACATTGAAACTTAGCCACTTGTTCCAATTGTAAAGCATTGCATGTTTTTCACCCCAAAAACTTTATAAAACAAAAACATGTAAAACGTGGGCCTATGAACTCACCTTGAGTGAGTAAATACCAAGTGTATCACAAATAGTGCGTCACGCAAATCGATCAGATGCAACCTATTTAAATTAAGGTCGTATAAGTACCGAGTACTTTAATCAATGACATTGAATATAATCCTATTGGTTTGCAACATGTACTATAGATCGTGTCTATCATAATAAAATAGGTCATGACATAAGTACGAGGAGTTAGTACCTTTAAATCGTAAATCCAACACTCGTCGATACGCATCCGAAGAGGCCTCATTATGAAACTCCCTAGTAATATGTTCTTTGAAAAACTAATAATATTCTAATAGCTTCAATCACCAACTAATGGTTTTGTGTAAAATGTGTTTTAATAAGTTTAAACGTTATAATTACTGTTTAGCAAAACTGGCGTAACTTTCGCGTTTAAACCCTATTCTCGCTTTCTTATGCCCATCTTTTTCGTAATAAGACGTGTATCGATATTGACTATTATCCAAAAATTGTCCCCTGATAAACAGTAACTTTTACTGTTACACATCAGACATTATTTCTAAGTAAATCGAGAATTTGTTGTCGTAAAAACCCGTAAATTTCTATTTTATTCGTTATAGCTCCGTTTGTTAGTGATCTTTGAGACGTTCTCGATTTTGAAAGTTCTATAATTTTATGAGGTTTTACAAAAATCAACTTTCTGTCATGAATAGTAACTTTAGTAAAATAGTTTTATAAAAGTAATACTTGCGTAAACTCGCGAATTCATAACTCGTTCGTTATAAATTTTGAAAAATATGCTATTCTTATCATGTTTGGAAATCCTAAAAATGTGGTTATATTGTATTAAAAATATAACACTTGCTGCTGTTTGTAATTTTTATAAAAATGTTTTTATAAAAATTTACTTACGACTTCGTTTATTAACGTATAACTCGTTTTTAACATAACTTTTTCGTTATTAATCCGTTTAACAAGTGTCTTACCTTTTCGGAATCGTCGTGAAATGTATTATCTTATAAAAATATAAAATGAGTATGTCTTATCCACGAATTTGGACAGAATGTTTGAATATCTTTCAAATCCAAAATCAAACCTTGTTTCCTTATTTGCACTTTATATCTTTTACCATTAGTCTTATATTTCATATATGTCATATATGATACATATAATAAATGTCCATTTGTCCATCCAAGTCCTCATGTGTCCAACTTTTATAAAGTCCATCAATATACTTACAAACCACTACTTTAATATTTACCATAATTTACTAGTTTTACATATGGCTACTTTTATACAATAATCATTAACATACAAGCCTTCCCATCTTGTTATAACTTTATTTTAATGATTATCTAACATCAATATAAGTTCATAATTAACCTTAACATGTCTTAAGTCTTTCTTTAACTTGAAACATATTTTGAAAACATGAAAACCCTAATTATCCCATAATCCTTTTCATACTTAACCAAGAGTGTAAATTACTTGTGTGACCATTTTAACATGATGTCAATAACATCATAAGATATATAAATGTGTACATTATGATGATAACAATTAAAAACTCCTTTTTACATGATTAAAATCCTAAATGGTGATTTAAGCTAAATAGAATAATCATATGCATAAAAATGAAATTTTGAGCCATGGGCATATATGAGCACAAAGGGAGAGATTTTTTTGTTTTACTAATGTTTAAGTTTTATGTGAACTCGATCTCTTGAAAAATATAATAAAAATACATGTAGGACTATTCAAGAGACACCATTAGGGTTTTTAGGAAGTCTTCAGTCTTGGTCGAAAAGAATGGGAAAGGTATGGCCTAGGCTTACTGGCAAGTGGATGAAACAAAAGACCAAGTGGTTGGAATGAAAGGATATTTTCTTTTGGTATCTTTCATCACCATCTCGGTTTTATTTGTCTATATGTGAGTTATTTGTAAATTTTGGGTATTGGGTATAAATGTGGGTATTTGTTGAAGTGTAGAAAAGTTTTGGTGGTTCTGGGTATGCCTAAATGTAATAAAGTCTTGATCTCATCAAAGGAATAACCTATCAACTGTTGCAGTGTATAACCTCCTATGTGCTTGATATAATTAGACATATAGGTCCTCTATTGAGCCTATGTGGGTGGTTTGTTCCTCTTTTCTTCAGCTCTTTGTGCAACAAAATACCTCTTTCTCTGGTTGATAAGCTCTGCAAGCATTCTTGCTTGTTTAGCTTCAGTGTACTTTTCTCTTTCTCTGTTTCCTTGTAACATCTGCACTAATCCTTATCAGCATTGAACTCTGCTTGTATGCTTCCATTCTTTACCATTAAAGAGCTAGGCTACTTCAATGTACCCTGGAAATCTGTCTCTCTTCTTCTCAAGTTCATCTTGCAATATCACGCATACTTCAAATCAAGTCTCTTCTTGTTCTTGCTGCAACTTTGTCTTGTCTTAACAATGTCAAATTCAGCCCATTTTTTATCTTTACCTTTGTCTTTGGGCTGGCACTTTCCTGATATTACACCAGTGTCTCAGGCCATAGTAATGTCATCCACAGTAGAATCTCTAGTATTTTTGTAGGCTGACAGTACTAACAAGCAATACTAGCAGATAGTAGTAACTGCTGTACCAGCGTAGAAACTGGCTTAATAGTACGAACTCTTTTTTCGCAGTAGAAACTTCTTCTTAGAGCATCAAAATCAAAGTCAAACTCCATATCATGTTTATATCCTTGAATCTCTGCATATGTTGTACCATGATATGCCTGGATCTTGATCAATTTTAGCTATCTTCCTCCCCTGTTTGAAAGGATCCTCTAAAATCATCTTCATCATCAAAGGACAACATTCTTGCTCGTCTTTTATCTATGTTGGACTTAACTATTGTCTCAACTTTTTCACTTTTGATAAGCTTAGTATAAGCAGCACCATATATTTGCTGGTCTGCTTCAAGTCTGTCTCTCTAAAACTCTCCCCTTTCTTTGACAATGTTGTACATAATTACCATCAATTCTTGTTGTGTTCAATACTGCCCTCATTACTTGCAAGGATGTTAACTTTGGAGAGGTATATCAGAAGCGATGTTCTAAGATAACTCTTCCAAACCTAGTTTGAGCAGGTCTGTCACCAATAATGGTATTCTTGAGCGCCTAGGACTACCACTGAAACCAATTCCCTGAGGAAAGATCATTAGGTATTGTCGTAGGATTCGGGTCTTTATTTATGTTACCATGCCCTTGCCTCTGTATATAATCTAGTGCAATAGTGGTAGCCCCTTCATATCTGACATCCACACTTATGGAAGCAGCCTCATCTGCTACATGGGTCTGAGTAGGAGATCTGGGCTGAGGAACCACATATTCCTGTCTGGTTGTTCTCCTAGAGGTTGGTGAAATTGGTGGTGGTGAGGTTGATGGAACACTAGTGGGTGTGTGATGGGACTCAACTGGGTGTGTTGATCCTTCACCCTGAACAATCATGGCAGAAAACAATGGAATGTCTTCCCCAGTATAACCCTTAGAAGCCCTCTTCATATTGCTAAAAAGTTTTTGAGTGTGGGTAGAAGCAATATAAAGTCTTGAATGAGGTTGAAGTAGTCTCTTGTGCTTGTTCAAAAACACTTGAATAAATCTTGGATCCATTAAAAATTTGTGTTTACTATCTAATTTTTCCACCATACCATCAAAAATCAGTTTAGAAAAGCTAAATTTCCTATTAGTGGCCAAGCAAACAATAGTAGTTGCTATATTGCTACTGAATTGTTCCCAAAAGGTTTTCTTAGGACTTAGACAATGTAGGATGGTATGGATGAGAAATCTCCATTTAGGGGAAAAGTGTCCTTTTTGAAAGGTCAATTTGTCAGAAGTTGACACATACCCCATTAAAGAAAGTTGTTCAAAGATTTTAGTAGTTGGCAAAGAACTAATACCATTAGAATCTGCTAACTTGAGATGCCTCCTAACTGATGCCTCAGTAACAATCTTAACTTTGTCATCTATTGTAGCAGTTAGTTCTATTTCTCCATTATCAAGTGTTCTTGCAGTAGCAGTTTCCCAAAACTGTTTGATGAGTGAAACATAGATAGTGAGATTTTCTGTAAGAGCATACCTTATGTGACTAGCATTGAGAAAATCCACTATTTGGTGAAATCCTTCACTTCCCTCTGGTTTCTTTAAGTAGGCGACCATGTATGTTGTCACGAAAACAAAATTCCCAAATTCGCCATTGTTGATTGAGAAAAGTTCGATTAGGGTTCTGGGTTATGTTCGTTTATGAGAGTATGTATGTTTGGAAAAGTCAATTGAGATTATATAGATAGCACTTAAGATTTTGATTGGACAGTCTGAATAAAATCGGTTCTTTATCTTAAAAAAATCTTATGATGTAAAGAAAGATTATGAATTATCCAATTTAAGGAAACCTATAAGCGAAGTAATTAAGGAAATGATCTCAACGGCTATATTTAAAAAGAAAAATATGTTATTCCCCAAACAGCACTAACGGTAGCCTAGCAGTACTAAGTTTAGCCTAACAGTACTAATATTAAGCCTATCAGTATTAACTTTACTCAGTAGTATTAACCCAAAATTTCTTTCAAAATAATACTGTACTCATACTTTGGAAGGGATTAAGTGTAAAGGAAGACACTTAATCATTTCAGTTGCATTTAACCTCTGGTTTTGTGAGAACCAATTATTTTAGTATAAATACTGCCTGTGTTCAGATAGACTCATTAAAAGAGCCTTCTTGACAGGGTTTCCAGCTCAGTGGCAGGTGTTACCTCTAACACAAATGTATTAGATTCACGTTTGCTCGCTGTTCTCTAAACCAGATGTCCGTAGACTAACACACTATGCAAATGATAGAATGGTAAAGAGTGAGTTAGATCAGTTACTATCTGACTAACTAAAATCCATCAATTCGTGTTCAGTATAGCCTATGCCTAGATGCTTCATTAGGCTCACTGGCAGACATAGGTTGATTTCAAGAAAAAGATTTTAAAGGACTTCCCAACTCAGGTGTAAACTTAGCATTAACCCTTGTCAAGTTATCCCTAAATCCTCTCTATCATTAATAATTAGTTTTTCCTCTAACAAACTCCACAATTGGTATCACCAAATCCAACCATACTACTTTGCTTATCCTGCCAGTGTTAGTCCAAAACCAAAAAAACACAATCCAAAGCATTTTCTTCTTAACAGTATTAATTTTGACTAATAGATTTAACTATCAGTCTTAAGTATAACTAACAGTACTAGTTATACTTAGCAGTACTAATTAATACAACTAACAGTACTAATCCTTTACAAAACATTTCAAAGACACAAAGAGATTAAAACTTTAAGGATTTAGCATTCCAATACTTGCAACCAAGTACTGAAACCTTCCAACATTTAAGGCTTTTGTAAGTAAGTCTGCAAAATTATTATCTGTTTGTATTTTAACCACTTGAATTAACTTTTTATCATTGTAGTCTCTTAAAAATGATGTCTAATCTCTATGTGTTTTGTTTTAGAGTGTAAAACATGATTCTTAATAATACATATAGTACTGTTATTGTCAATATTAATCATGGTGTGCATAAAATTATACCCATAATCCAGCATTTGATTCTGAATCCAGAGTACTTGTCCACAACAACTAGCAGCAGCCACATATTCAGCTTCAGTAGAGGAAGTGGCAACCACAGTTTGCTTCTTGCACTGCCATGATATTAATCTGCACCCTAGGAACTGACAACCTCCTGTTGTAGACTTCCTATCCAAGCTTGCTCCAGCATAGTCACTATCAGAATATGCCACCAAGTCAAAGGAAGAATCTCTAGGATACCAAAGGCCCAATTTAGGTTGGCCTTTTAGGTACCTAAAAATCCTTTTCACAGCATGTAAGTGTGAAACCTTAGGTGTGACTTGGAATCTGGCACATGCACATACTGCAAACATAATGTCTGGTCTAGATGATGTAAGATACATCAATGATCTAATCATTGACCTATAGAGATGAACATCAACATCATCACCATCTGAGTCCTTGAGCAAAGGCTTTTCTGTATCCATTGAGGTGCTAGCTGTCCTGACATCTGTGAAACTGAACTTCCATAATATGTCAGCAACATATTTATCTTGACTGATAAATATCCCATCTTCTTTCTGTTTTATTTTCAACCCTAAAAAGAAAGTGAGTTCTCCCATAGAACTCATTTAAAACTTGTCATGCATCAGTTTCTCAAACTCTGTACACAACTCCTTCTTTGTAGAGCCAAAGATAATGTCATCAACATAGACCTGTACAAGCAAAATATCCCCTTGTTGCTTCTTGATAAATAAGGTCTGATCTCTCTTTCCTCTGTGAAACCCAATGTCCAATAAATACTTGGCCATGGTTTCATACTAGGCTCTTGGAGCTTGATGCAAACCATAAAGTGCTTTCACCACCTTGTAGACTTTATCTGGATAGTCAAGATCTTCAAACCTGGAGGTTGACACACATATACCTCCTCTTCAATTCTACCATAAAGGAAAGAACTTTTGACATCCAACTGATACACTATAAATCCTATAAAGGAAGCATAAGCTAAGAACGGCCTTATTGCCTCAATTCTTGCCACAAGAGCAAAAACTTCATCATAGTCTATGCCTTCTTCTTGAGTATATCACTATGCAACCAACCTTGCTTTGTTCCGAATCACTATGCCTCTCTCATCTTTCTTGTTCCTAAAAATATATTTGTTTACCAATAGCCCTCTTACCCTTAGGCCAATCCACTAGTACCCAAACATTTTGTAGCTTAAATTGTAGAAGCTCTTCCTGTATTGCTTCTACCTAAGCTGAATCACATAGAGCTTTGCCAATCCTTTTGGGTTCTTCTTAGGATAGGAAACAAGGAAACAAACATGTATTAAGGTCTTCATGAGTTTTCCCTTTATAAACAGCACTAATAAACCCTTGTTCATTTGTAGTCTTTGTCATTCTCCTTGTATGTACACCAGACTGTACATAACCAATCACATGATCAAGTGAATGATCTTTATGGATTCTTGTATTTGGAGTAGAAGGAACAGGATATGTGGTAGTAATGTTGCTCATATCCACTTCTGTTTCATCACCAAAGAAATCAGCATGTGTGGCTTCAAGTGTAGCATTATCTCCTAAAGAAAACATGTCTGGTTTAGTATTAATACTTGGCCCAGCATTATTAACATCTTGAGTACTGTTTTTAGGCCTCTCTTGATTATCATTTCCACTTTCTTTACATACACCTTGATCATCCTTCTTTCCAACATTACTAGAAGATTGTAGTTCATCATTACTAGCATTCTTTAAAGAAGAATCAAATAGTGAACCATCTTTCCACAGTGGCATCAAAATGTAGTCTTGGCTAGATCATGTCTCCTTGCTAGAATGACTTACATCAATACTTTCTTCTGTACCTACAAAATAGATTGAGTTTGTACCTGCAACAATTGGCACATAATTCTTGATTTTATTAGAACATCAATATCAATAAGCCACTTTGGTCCATCATATGCAATAATAAGCTTATCCTCCAAGAACCTAATATGTAAGTTTTCTACTACTTTCCTAGTTCTAATGTTGTATACCCTAAAATCCTTACTATTCATTGAGTATCCAACAAAGAATCCTTCATCTGACTTTCTATCAAACTTGCCTAAATAATCTAAGGTATTAAGAATGGTAACATGACACCCAAATGGTCTCATAAAGCTTAGAGCAGGTGTTCTACCTCTAAACAGTTCATAGGGGGTCTTGTTATGAGGCTTAACTACTAATACCCTATTCTGTACATAGCAAGCAGTATTAACTACTTCAGCCCAAAATGTAGTAGGTTACTTAGAGTCAGCTAACATGGTTCTAACAGCCTCAATTAGTGTCATATTTCTCCTCTCAGCAACACCATTTTGCTGAGGAGTTCTAGCTATACTAAATTCCTTCTTAATGCCTTTCTTTTCACAAAACTCACTCATAACTCTATTTTTGAACTTTGTCCATTGTCACATCTGATTATCTTTACTTTCTTATCAACTAGATTTTCTATTTCAGTTATAAAGCTCTTAAGAATGCCACTAGTTTCATCCTTAGTTGCTAAAAAAACCCAAGTAAGTCTGCTATAATCATCAGTGACAACTAGAAAATATTTCTTATTTATTAAGCTGCTCACAAATTTGGACCAAACAAGTCCGTATACAACATGAATAAAGGCTGAGTAATAGAGTTCTGAATCTTGGACTTACAAGAGGCTTTGTGTTGCTTTCCCTTAAGACAAGCAACACAAGTTTGGTCATTTTCAAAATGTTTTATAGGTAAACCTCTCATAAGATTTTCATTAACAAGTTTATTAATAGTTTTAAAATTTACATGACCTAGCCTCCTATGCCATAGCATTGATTCATCAAGTGTGGCCTTTGCAACAAGACAAGTTAAACTCTCTTTAGGAATAATATGCTTCATATCAACACTGTACATATTGTTCTTTCTAGGAACTTTAAGTAAAACCTGGCTCTCATCAGCTAACTTAAAGTCAGGAGACAGAACAAAACGTTTTGTAGGTAAACACATCTGTGAAACACTAAAAAGGTTAAAATGTAACTCCTTGACAAAGTACACATCCTCAAAATCAAGCTTACCAGTTTCAAGAGTTCATTTACTAATAATTTTCCCACCTTTATCTCCTCCTCCAAAGGAAACATATCCTCTATTAAATTCCTTGAAGTCTGGGAGATAAGACATGTTCCCTGTCATGTGTCTTGAGCATCTACTGTCAACATAGCCTTGATCTTCTTTTTGTGGATGACCTTGCACATAAAAATAAGGAAATTAGTTTCCTTTGTGGACTCAAGCAATCACTGACTTGAATCTGCCTCGTGCATCAACATAATTATGTTTCTTCAAAGTAATTGATGCACTATTAAGTTTTGTAGGTCTCCAAACCTAACATGCTGAGGCCTTAACAGTATTTTCCTGATTTTCCCTAACAGCATTAACTACTGCTGAATTTGGCCTAGCAGGATTAACTGCTTTTGGCCTAGTAGTATAAAAGTTTCCCTTAGCAGTATTAACTTTTTGGCTAAATTTGTTGTTAGTTAATGATGTTCTTATTTGATAGGGCATCTTTATAGTAGATTGTGCTGATTTACAAAATTGTGACATTGGTCTAGCACTATAAACTGTAGTTTTGGGATGAGCAGTATTAACAGGGTGAGCCTAGGGTGAGCCTTTTTAGCAGAATAATTATGATTCACCCTTGTATAATTATTCCCGGATTCCATCCTTTCCTTTTGATGGTAATTGCAGTCAGCCTGCACATGGTCAAAACTTCCACAGACAAAACAAGCTTTATTGTACATCACAAAGTCACTTCCTAGCTGTTGGGACTTCTGTTTATTCTAGTTTCTTTTGTTTCCCCTAGGACCTTATGACCTGTACATTTCAGTATATTTAACTGGTTTCCTAACCGGTTTTTCTTGTTGTTTAGGTCTAACAAATTCTATCTTAGCAACAGTAGGAAAAACAGATTTCTTTTTTAACTTATCATTTGACACCAACTCCTCAACCAATGGGGCATCAGTATATTCCCTAACTTCATTATAAATATCTTCACTAACACTCTTACTAGTCTTAGGACCATAGCCTTCAAACTCAGGCTATTGGAACAACATTATAGCTTATAAACCCCAGACCCTTTCTACTTTTATCAGGTATCAGACTCCCTATTAATTTGTATAGACTCTTAGAAGCATTATTAAATTTTTCAATTTTAAGTTGATTGCTTTCTTTTTCTTGCTTAAGATTTTCTAACTCACTTTTAAGCATACTAATTTCTGAGTCTTTATATGAGATATCTCTTTTTAGAACAACAATTTGCTCATAAAAAATAACCTCATTCTTTTTGTAAAAAATAAGTTGTTCTTCTACAGATGCTAACCCTCTTTTATAAGTAGCTAAATTGAACTTAGATTTGTTAAACTCTATTCTTAAATCATCAAGTTGAGTTTTAAGAGTTTCAAAGCTTTTTAGATAGGTTTTTTAATAAGTTATGTCATTATGTACCTCAGAGTCTAAAAAGCCATAAGAGCCATGTTTGTAGGGACTTCATCATCTGCCATATGGCTCTAGTCAAAACCAGCTCCATCAATAGCCAGCATGGCTTTAGAAGAAGTTTCTTCCACATTTACAGTCCTTCTAGAGCTGTCTTGATTCCTGTTCCTGCAATCTTGGTTCCTAGGTCCTCTGCACTCCCTTGAAAAGTGTCCCATCGTGTGGCAGTTGAAACACTCCACCTTGGACTTGTCATATCTAGCTGTGTCACTCCCATTGATAATGATCTTTCTACCAGTTTTCTGAAAAACCTTCTTGTCCTCATGCTCAGCAATGCTAACTGCCACTTCAAATCCATCTCTTCTAAGTCATCTTCATGGATTTGTTTAAGGTCCTCATGTACAAGTTGAGACCCGTTTGGTTGATTGGCCAAAAAAGCATAAACAGTGGCATCACTTAAGTTAGCAGTACTAACTTGAGTACTAGCAGTACTAACTTGAGTACTAGCAGTGCTAACTTGAGTGCTAGCAGGGCTAACTTGGGTGTTAGCAGTACTAACTCCATAAGCAGTATTAACTTCATTAGAACTGCTAAGAGATGACACAAAAGCCATGTTATGAGAACTTGAGCTTGAGCTTGAGCTTGCAGTTCCTTTAACCTCTTGTTCAACAATCTTGAAATTGTTGTAGAGATCATCAAAGCTCATTGTGTCTAGATCAGGTTTATTCCTCCAGACCACAACATGAGTATTCCACTCAGAAGACAGACTTCTCAAAAATTTCAAATTGAGATTTTCTCGTGAAAATTTTCTCCCAAGATAGCCAGCTGACTTACAATCTTTTGAAGCCTGTTAAAAATATAGTCAAGAGATCTGTGCTTGGAGCACTAAAGTTCTCATACATTTGCTTCAGAAGAGTCTTCTAAGTCTTCTTTGTGGCTTCATTACCACCAAATCTTGTTTGTATAGCAGCAAACAAAGTCTTAGCATCTTTGTACTGATTAAAAGTCATTAGATGTTCATTAGGAAGTGCCATAAGTACCATACTTCTTGTCTTCATATCATTCTTCTTTTGAACCTTTTCTTCAGTAGTTATAGGACCTGGTATTAGTGTAGTTGAGGTACCATCAGCATTTGTTGTTGTTTGAGCTGCTAGTTTGAATGAGTTTCTATTCTCTATGACATCCCATAGAGCATAGTCTTGCATTTGAAAGTATTGCTCAATCCTTAGCCTCCACATATCATATTCACCCTATTTGAGAATGGGAAACTTTGCAGTAGTAGTGATTTAAGCAGTTTCTAGATCCATCTCTTCCTTGTGAGTAAAGAGTTCTTCTTGTTAGTTTCTTCTAGATCAAAGTTTCAAAACACAAGCTCTGATACCATTTGTTGATCCCAACTTAAGATCGATTCCTTAGCTTGTAAAAGTTAAGTTACTTTGGATAAATCCAAAACAACTATGGTAGAAACTTTGTGAATACTAAAGAGTATGCGAAATGGTAACATGACAAGTTATTAAAATCATGTAAAAACAAGAAGTCAGTTAGAAAATTGTAACCCATGTTGACGTATTAGATTGAGGGAGGAGCCAAAAAGTCAAAAATTGTAAAAATATAAAACCTACTGGCTTTTGTATGACGAGGTGGATATTTTCAATTTTAATTTTCAAGTTGAATTTGTTTTGCCGCCTTACGAATTTATTTTGTCGCTTGATGAAACCCCCATCTTTTATTTTCATTTTCATTCATTAAGTTATCAACAAATTTAGCCACTTTCATAATAATAATAATAATAAAAATAAAATAATAATAATAATAATAATAATTTTGCTATTGCTAAAAGTGTGGGCTCAAATAGTGTCTCGACTCTCCACTAATTTTTTGTAAATCTTTTGAGTTTCTAATAAAATGATTTATAAAAAATAAAATAATAATAATAATAATAATAACAACAACGTTGTACGCGATACTCTTGTTGACATCTGTTTTTTATCGAGGATTTCAACAGCTAAAGAAGTGGATATCATGCTTGGTGGATGACGGGACAAACCCTTACACCTAGTTGATATGTAGCTCTACTCGTGGGACGGAGAACTTGATGTATGCGTGGATCTGACATGTTCATCACCCTTGACGCAAACGAAGACGGTTGATTTTGTGTCGGGTCATTGAGGCCGCACAACGTAAACGCGTCAAGTATGAGGCTACGTGCGTGGATATTAGACATGTTTTCTCCCCTTCTCATTCTCTTCTTTAGGAAACTTGAGAATGATGTGATGACCTTACCGAATCGGATTTGAAAGTCCTCTATGGCTCAGGACATTGGGGCACATGTTGTTGTTCACATTTTTAATAGGATTAACTTTTCTATAGCTAGAGGAGTGGGAGAAAATAGTATAACGGCTTCCTAATCATTTTTAAAAAAATATCATAAGTTTCTAATAGAAGTGATGTCTTTATAATAATAATAAATATCTTTTTAAGTTTAAAATAGAAAGAGTAATCTACAGATTTGTAACTTTATTAGAAGTATGAAAATTGAGAAATTTACATTTTATAATGATGAATTTAGAATTAACTCTTTGTTAAAAGCTTTGGACTTAATTGTTAAGTATGTTAACTAATCGAAATATAACGTAATTTTACACTTAAGTTCAATAGCAAATAAAAAAGAGCTCTTAAGGTTATTCGTATGTGATTTAGTTTAAATGAAATAAAAAGTGTGTAAAAACATTAGTATAAATTTACCCATAAATTACCCATCAAAAATTACCCATACATAAAAACATGTATGCAGTCCGTGGGAAATAAGAGATTACCCATGACATTACTCATATTTTTACCCACGATGAGCATGTTGCTAGGAAATTCGTGGGTAATTTTTTAGCGAGAATAGTTTGCCCACAAATTACACATGAAATAAAATTATGTAGATAATTTTATGAGAAATTTGGTGGGAAAGATGTGGGTAAATTTGATTCGTTTATTAATTCCATAAACATGGGTATTTTACGGGTAGTTCGTGGGTAAATACCCATGTCTCAAAGTTTGTGTGTACTTTTCGTGGGTATTTAACAGAATTCTTGTAGTGTATTGCTACAGATTAGTCATTTAAAGTGCTATTAGCTTTTCAAAAACAACACTTGTGTCTGGATCAAAATGGATTTTGAGACTACTTTGAAATAACTGTTGACTAAGAGCTACTGATAAATCAAGAGGGTTAATAGGGCTAGTTATCATCTAAAAGCTGATAATGCATCCTTTTAACAACTCAGTGTATCTTTGGGGCTTAAGGTTCATGATTACTAAAAGGAATTCTCACAAGTACAAATTGATTTTGAAACTACTTTACACTAAGAGTTACTGATAAATCAGGAGGGTTATTAGGGCTAGTTATCACCTAAAAGCTAATATTGCATCCCTTTAACAACTCAGTGTATCTTCGGGGCTTAAAGTTAAAAGAAATTTCACAACGAAAACTTGCTTTAAGACTACTTTGACATAATTGTTGACTAAGAGTTGCCGATAAATCAGGAGGATTATTAGGGCTAGTTATCACCTAAAAGCTAATAATGCATTCGTTTAACAACTCAGTGTATCTTTGGGACTTAAGGTTAATAATTACTAAAAGGAAATCTTTCTCTCATGCGAATCAACTGATTTATAAAAAGGTTTTCTGATGAGTCAAAAGATTTTATTTCTCAAAAGACTGTAATATGAACACTTTTAGCATGAGAAATATCAACTATCTCGTTTATCTTCTATCTTTTATTTAGTAGAAATATTATCTAAATGATTTAGGTGAGGATTAACTAAAAACAGAACGAGAGAGACAAAACCGTACGTGAAAAAGCAAATGAGTGTATGTTCAAAAAAGAAATGCAAGAACATACAAAAGATATAAAAAGAATAAAGCATATGTCATGTGTCAACAAAAGCCAGTAACAAACACATGAGAAAGAAAATGAGAAAAATATGATCAAAAAGAAATGCTCGATCATATAAAACAGATAGAGTGGAAAGAGACAAAAATGTTAAAATATATGCTTAAGTTTATATTCTCGTGACACTAACTCCTTGATCTCTATGTCTCAGTATTTGAAATGGCTCAACAACCAATGAGAAGTGAAGAGGAGTTGTGTCCTACCAACTTCAGATTTGCACCGAACAAGAGCAATGTGAGAATCGATCCAGATGAAACATAAGATGAGACTGTCTTTGATATTAGTCTGGAAATCCTCAAGAATAACTCAATCTACAATGCATTGACTCTCACCACTGAAGTTCCTGTGATATACATGCAACAGTTCTGGCATAGTGTCTACAAGAATAAATAGAACAACAAATACTTCTTTGTCTTGGACTATCAACGGTTTAAAATTGGAATTGAGGTAATTCGTAATGCATTGTAAATCTCACCAAGAGAACCCAACATACAGTTTATCCCACCACCTGTCCAAGATAAACTTGTTCACTTTATCAAAAGGTTGGGGTATACAGATCTACTGACTATAATTTCTCAAGTAGTGGTAAACAAGTTGCATTAACCCTGGAGGACAATTATGAGCATTCTTAACAAGAGCTTAACTGGGAAGGACTCATGGATTGATAGAGCAAGAGAACCAATTACGTAAATTCTGTGAGGAGTAGTCACATTGGCTAATGTGGACTTTGCTGGGTTATTATGGGAAGACTTTCGGTTTCAGATCAACAAGCATAAGAATCTAGCCACTAAGCATGAAACAATCCCTTATCTAAGATTAACCAAACTCATCATTCGACATATTCTATCAAACAATCCCAATCTTAACAAACGCTTAGATTCTCCACCACACTTGATCAGTGAAGAAGCGCATTTAGAGAAGTTGAAATATGTAGCTAAGGGTGAACGCAAGCCAACTTTTGGAATGCCAATACCTGAAGCTATGTTAAGTAGGGAAATCAAGGAGTCACATGCCTATGGGAATTATGTAACCAAATACCCACAGGCATAATCTACTCCTAAGCATGGAATGGGTAAAGGTTTAATGCGAAAAGGTGATGTTCCTACACTAAAGAAGAAGAAAGATGCTGTCACAAATCGTCCCAGATCAATCACTTTTGCTGATAATGTATTGCCAGAACCTGATGAAGCTCTTGAATATGCCAAGATGGTCAATATGGAAGAAACTCAGCATTAAGAGAAGGAACATCGAACCAAACACAGACATGCTGGAATTGTAATGGAACGACAAGTCAACAAAGAGGTAGATGAAGGTTATGAACACCTAAAAGTCAAGCTCAAGGCTAAGCAACAACCTTTACCTGAAGCCCAGTTACTATTAAACTTGAAGAAGCAAGGAAAAGAAAGCAATAAGCAAACAATTCTAGAAGAAATCAAGAGGAAAAATAGAGGAGAAGGTTCGGGTGCAGCACCAGAAGCTCCAGATTATAGCAGCTCTTCTGATGATTCCTCTCAATATGCTAATGATGACAAGACTGAAAGTGTAAGAGATTCGGATCATGATAAAAGTGACACTGATTATGAAAAAGGAGATGAAAGTGACAAGTCTGCTTTTGATGAAGAAAGTGCTAAATCTGATGAATCTGACAAGGATTCTGATAATGCTGATGATCAGACTAACGCCTATGTGATCAATCCATATGACAAGGTACCGGAGCAACCACCAAAAGAGTTTCCAACTCTAAGTCCCAGTGTCACTACCACTTCAGTTGAAGATTACACAAGATACCTGAATGATTCGAAAGATGTTCAGATGTCCGAGCTGCTGAATAAACCGTTATACACTGAGGCTACAACAATGACGGTCTCTCTAATCCTTGAAACAATTCATGAAACACAAGAATAAGTCACTTCAAATCCACTAGCTACACCACCAACAAAGACTAAGAAGAAGTGAGCAAAGACACTTGTGGCAAAGGAAATTAGAAGAAGAATGATTAGAAGAAGGTTGTCATGCATTGGCTGACCATTCTTGAGCAAAAGAATCATGCTGACATCATTGAAGAATTAGTTCAAGCAAATGTTCTCAATAAAGTCAAGAATCAATTGCCAAAGTTCCTTTTAAAAGCTGTCTCTGAATATGTCCAACCAAGACTGGAGAGAACGGTTCGTGATGTGCTAAAAAAGAACCCGATCAACATGTTACAGTCCTCCTCTACACCAACATATACCTTTATAGAATACGAGCTGAAGCAAAAATTATATAACATGATGCAAAATAGCCGTTCATTTCTTGAGCTTGAAAAACACCTTGCATTATACAATGCCTTGATAAACTTAATAGGTATTGATGAAAGTGCTGCAAAGGGTGATACGTCATCTCAACACAAAAGATATCATGATGGTCAGGATCCTCCTGAAGATCGTGAGGGGGAGAAAAGAAGGAAGAAAAGGCGAAAAGTTATTGGTGAGTCCTCGTCCAAGAAAAGCAAGGCTCAAGAGGATCATGTACACTATGAAAGAGGTAATGATGCTGATGAACCAAGACAGGAAGATGAAATAATACATGAAGCTCAAACTGAAGAAACACTTGGCAAAGATAATCCTCAATGGTTTCAAAATACAGCAGCAGAACTTTCTGTACAAAACTGGTTTAATGAACTTGTAGATGCTCAAGAAGAACCAGATGAGTTTGAGTACAAGGATGGCTCTATGACTTTATTTGGTAAACATGTAAAGAAAATCTTCAAGAAAGACAAGATCACTAAAGAAGATATGGAAGGTCCAGCATTTGAACTCCTAAAAGGAACATGCAAAAACAATATCGAGATTGAGTACAACATGGATCAGTGTTACCTTGCTTTAAGAGACAAGATCGATTGGATCAATCCTGAAGGTGACATGTTTCATCATGACCTAAGTAAGCCATTACCCCTGACAGGACCTCCGGGTAGAAAGAGAATCCCAGTGAGCTACTTCTTTAACCATGACTTAGAGTACCTGAAGTATGGAACAAAAGAAAATACGTATGCTCTCTTAGTAACAAAAAACAAGGCTGCCAGATATGAAGATGAAGAAATTGAAGAAATGATTTCATCTTTATGGAGCCTCAGTATTCAAAAATATAACAAAGATGCTGAATTGGGAATTTATCACTGGTATCCTAAACGTCAGTGGTTCTACAAAGGCAGTACTAGATTCAAGTATCGACATGAAGTCTACTCAAAGCTCAACATCAAAAGTGTTCAAAGCATTAAAGTCAACAAGCAGTATGGGTACGCGTATCTGGAAGAGATTATGGTCACAAGAGCAGATGAGAAAGATTATAAGTTTGCAGAAGCCGACTTCCCAAACCTCAACCAAAATGACATTGAAGATCTATACCTGCTTAAGATTCAGAACAAAATCTGTAACATTAAAGGAGCAGAGGAATATGATCTGATTAATGCTCTTAAGATGTATATCCGTAGGATTGTAATAAAAAAAAGAGTCAAAGATGTGCAGATGGGAGTCGAGAGCTATCAAACCAAGCTTAACTTGACAAAGCCACAACTCATGGAAGGTTGCCTTCACCAGAAAATGCTCTACACTATCTTGAGTCATCCTAGAGACGTTGTGTATGAAGGGGTAGACAATAGGAAAAGACTGATGAGAGCTGATGAACTCTATAAATTTTGTGATGGTACGCTCAACAAAGTCCATAGCAAGCTTTAAATTATTTTGAGGAACAACAGGTTGGGCTACAACAATGAAGGAATGGAAAAGTGCAAGTGGACTGACAAAGAAAAAAGGAGGATACTGAAGTTCATGGACAAGATTGAGAAGACGCTTAAGGAAAGAAAAAGGTTTCGAAGGCTCGAGCTATTTGTTGGTGGAAGAAGAGACAAGACCGATTATTGTTTGTTAGTGAGGCCTGAGTGACATCCCCTTAGGGGGGAGATTCTTAGGATCATAGAAAGTGTACGTCACTCACGGTTATTTACATTGCAATGACGGGTTTTGTATTTTACTTAATTATGTATTGTATACCCTTCACCCTACCTTAAGCTTACCATGTACCACTCCCTTCCCTATATAAGGAAGGTTAGATAGTAGGGTGAAGGGTGGTGAAACACTATTTCTCTAATCTAATCTTACTTTATTTCTCTCTAATCTCCCTCTCTCTCTAAGTTTCACCCACTCTCTCTGTCTTTCTAAACTCTATCTCATCTTATGTTAATGATATAGTAATTTTATATTCTACAAATATGCTTGGAATAAATGGTCTAAGCATGGGCTACAAAACGTTATGATGAATAATGAGATATTTTTCTGTAAGTTTGAGTCTAAACAGGGATTGGAAGATTTGTTAAAGAATGGGCCATATATGATCTGGAATGTTCCTGCTACTTTAAAGAAATGGTCTCCTGATGCAAATGTAACTAAAGAAGATTTGACGAGGGTGCCAGTGTGGGTTAAACTACATTATGTTCTAATGGTTGCTTTTAGTAGTGACATATTGAGTATGATTGCTACTAAATTTGGCAAGCATTTTTTTCTTTTTTGCCAACGTCTATCCAGCAGAGTTGGCCAGGGGGCTCTTCTCCGTGCGAGAGGTCTCAAGTTTGAGTCTCCCTATGGTTTTCTCCTGTAGACGAATAGGAGTGGGCTTCCACTAACTATATATGTACTAACCCAGCCTTTCTAAAAAAAACTAAACTTGGCAAGCCTATTATGTTGGATTCTTATATGAGTTCTATGTGTATGGAATCTTGTGTCCATGGTAGCTTTGCTCGTGCTTTGATTGAGTTGGATGCTACATGTGGGTTAAAGGACAGGTTAGTTGTTGCTATTCCTAAGTCAGAAGTTTCAGGTTACAGGATGTAGACTATACATGTAGAATATGAATGAAAACCTCCTAGATGTAACGATTGTAAGATATTTGGTAATTCGTGTGATAATTGCCCTCAACAGGCTTCAACTAGCAAGGCACAACCGAAGGATGAGAAACTACAGGATGTTCATGATGATGGTTTGCAGAGTGTGATACAAAAGACAAGCAAAAGAGGTAATTGCAAAAGCCAAGGTAAACGTCAAGGTAGTAGGTTTGCTAAACCTACTAATGACTCCTATAAACCGATTGTAAAGCCGAAGTCTAGTTCTCTGGTTTCTAATCCATTTTCTGCTCTTAAGGAAGATAATGGTAATTCTATAGATGATTTGGTTGATGATACAAGGAAGAAAGTGGTGGCTCCTCCCGGGAAGACTGGTATTTGGTCGGCTAGGAAAGCGGATAGAAACATAGCTTTCTCTCCTAAAACAGAGCTTCATTACTTTGTTGCGGATGTTTTGGAATTTGCAAACATGGATCAAGGTGGTGGAGGAAGAGGAGCATGGGAATGTTCCTAGCGAACATGGTTGATGGTATCCATGGTTTATTTGGCAATTTTTATGAGTGAATGTAATTCATTTATTTTGGTTCGTAGGGTATGTCGCGTTTACTTAGAGGTAGTTGTTTCATGAGATTGGCATGTCAATCTTATGTGGTTTTTTGTTTCAAGCACAAATGGTAAGTTCTTGTTTGCCCATGTAACGGGTTGTGATGTATGTATTCACCTACATCCTTTTGTACTTAAACGTTTATTGGTGTAATACATTTATCGGGGAAACCTGTACCCAAAAAAAGAAAAGAAAAAGTATGACCACACGGATCCACATGATACTGAGTATGATCACACGGGTCAAAATGATACTAAATATGACCACAAGGGTATTGATGTGTGTAAATGTATTGAAATTTAGTTATGAAAAAAATCTAAATTTGATCATGTTTTATTAATGTTCTTTATTTTCTTTAAACAAAAATTATTAAATTGTATACTTTATATTAAAGAGCAGGATTGTATCACCAATGCTCATTAATACAATGCTCATTAATAATGCACCTGCCCGACCCGTTTGTTTATTACTCCGTATTATTATTTCCACACGTGTCCTCATTATACATACATACGTGTTCCTCCCTAACAAAAAGTAGCCCAACAACTCTCATATTCCAGAAGATACATCACCAAAGAAATTTCACATTTATCTCATCTCATCTCTCATCATAACGCAGATTTTGTTGTGGGGTTGTGACGATTGTTAGGGTTTGCTTCTTTAATGATATGATTGCATACGCTGACTTTGTTGTGGGGTTGTCACAATTATTGTGGTTTGGTTCTTGAATGATATTGTTTACTCATGGGGTTAGTAAATCTTTAATTTCTATTTAAATTAAACGATTCTCTTTATTAGGGTTACTGAGGTTAGGGGTTTGTGATTGTTGTACTCTTAATATTAAAAAGCAGGATTGTATCTCCAATGCTCATTATGTTGTTATTGTTGTTGTTGTTGATGGTAGATTTTTTAACATGTTGTTGATATTAGAGAGTCGAGGTTATCCGAATCTTGGCGGGGCAAATTGTTAGGTTTGCAGCCATGGCAGCTTCACCCTTCTCTTTAGCTGCGGATTCGTGGCTCAGGTTTCATACAAATGTATCCATTTGTCGAGTGACGCATCGGTCTCTTTGTTGCCACCATTCATGGTGCGTGGTGTAATTGATTGGTGTGTCACGGTCGGCAGATTAGGTCGGTGACTGACCTGACCAAAGAGAATGCAAATAACAGGTTGCATTATTGATCTCAATATCTTTTGGTGATGCATCTTCTAGAATGTGAGAGTTTTTGCTCTTAACTTGGGTTGCCTTTTGTTAAGGAGAGACACATATGTAATGCGTGTTTCCTGGCACGTGTTTATGTTGTTGCTTTGAAACCACAGTTGTAAAAGGGTACAACTGCAAATTAGCAGCACTATCTGATGCCGCCGATTACTTCGTTGCCACTGTCGACGGTGTGTGGCGTTGTTGATCGACGTGCGACGTTTTGAAGCAGTTTTTATAAGGTGATAACCATACCGGTTCTAAAAGGCTGTGATGATGACATGTGAGCTTCCCTAAGCGGATTCGATTAAATTTGGACTATGTGCACCTTGGCGTGGCAAGCTTGCTAAGCTTGCAGCCATGACGGCCATATCCTCATATCCGATTGCTCACTTATCTGAGCCTCAAAATAATAAAATAATTACTTTCTCCGTTCCCTCACCGTTATGGAGCTACAACAAAAGGCTGTGATTACGATTTCGTGATAATTGGAGCTGGTGTTGGTGGTCATGGTGCTGATCTTCATGTTGTTGAAAAGGTTGTACCACTTGCTCCTATTACTAATAATAACCATCTTAGCTTCTCCGTGTTTACGAACTTACTTACCTGCTACGTCACCACAAAAATTTGTATTGTATGCAATGTATTTGTTTGTTGCTGTTCTAATACGCGGCGAGCTGATGTTGAGTTGCCACTTGAGTTGCCTGATAACGTGGCAACTTATATGACTGCATAATTAATGCAAAATAAAATTAACAGTTAGCTGCAGTGAAAAGGTAAGCAGTTATAGACAGTTCACATGTTTGTTAGTACAAAACAAAGTTTTCAGTGCAATGCATACAATAATCCTAGAGTATAAGATGCTTGCAATCAAGTGACGTTGTACATAGTATAAGTGTTGAACTGGTCATGTGCATATGTAATGGCTTACATTAGAGAAGTACGAGGAAAATTACAAATTTTACATCTAAAGTAAAGGTAGCATAATCTGATAGAGAACCTATATACCAATTGATTAAGTGTTATGCCGAAACAAATAAGCTCATACCCCTGAAACCTTTTTTTGGTTTTTGGTGTTTTGTAGGAGAATGCTGTAAACACAAAACCCGAGTAAAAATTCTAAGCTGAATCCTCTTTACATATTGCTACTGCATTAGCATAGGCCTGACGTATTTTTTGTGTAGGTACACATGACTCATTCCAAAGTCGAAGTGGTTTTCTAGGGGCAACAAAACAACTAAAAAATGTCACTGGTACATCGTGTTTCCATAATGATCGTGCAACGTTATTAGCCACATGTACGGCAATTTTCTGTTCTGGTAACCATTCAACAGATATGTCATCAGTATACAAAAACGTTTGTCCGACTACCACACTACAATATGTTATATTTCTTATGTTCGGTCACTCTGTAGGTGAGCTTGCACAAATAACAGTTGCTTACCCTTTTTTAGGTAAAACTAACAGGTTCCGATCTTTAGTTTCCAAAGGTATTTTCATTGCTTACTTGCGTTCGATCTAATGTGCTTTTTTATTTCTCAAAATTATATGTGCAGGTCCACCATCAGAATATGCGTATCTAGGGAACCGTGACCAAGTTTTTATATGCGTTGGCAAATGAAGTATCGTACATGACACATCAAACACCAAGGTACTGAATCTTCTTTTTTCTATACTAGGTAATGTTTTCACTGATTTTGCATACATTGTTTAACTTTCTTTTATGTGCCACACATGGTCATACTCATAAATCATGAAATCTGCCACAAGTCCACATATCCAAAATACCAGACACGGGATGAATCCATCTAATTGAACAGCAAAGATCACAGGTACAATTTACTTTTCAGTCACATTGTTGTGAACGTCCAAAAAATCAAGACCACTTTACAAAACCAAAAACGACAAGCAAACGACAAAAAAAACCGAACCAAAAAAAACTACGAGGTACATGCATGGTCCATCACCGCCACCTTGACTGTGTTTGTAATGTCCGTGAATGTTGTGTTGTTGCTAGCTAACTTTTACTTAAAAGCAATAATAGGAAGATTTCTACACAAAGGTTCTAATAACTTGGAGTTGGATTTTTAATTACATGTTTGTTGAGTTTGATTTTGTCAAACCTCTTTATTGTAGGTCCATTCCAGGCAGATGAATGATCTAGATGTCAACTTTTAAGAGTTGGCTCGATCTACAGATGATTTTAATGGAGCACCCTGAAAGCTGTATTGTTGTAAACGCTTTAAAGCTAGCTCTCTACACCCGTGATGCCACAGATTATTAAGTGTCACTAATACACATATATCGTCATATATTGTTGTCCATGAAATAAGCTATACTATTGTTATGCCTACTGCTATATGTGGCAAAATGGGTAATCGGTGATAAATTGAAAATATGGCTTCGTTGAATTTTTCAGCTTATGATATTATAAACTTGAGCTTATAAGTATAGTATAAGCTCAAGTTGGCTCAAATCGAAAGAGTGGTTTTTCTAAATCTCAATAAGACGATAAGCCCGTAAAATAAGCTAATCCAAACACCCTGTTAATGGGTTATATAAGTTTATGAGGGTTTTTTTAAGTCCAATTGCCTACGTTTAAGACTTAAAGTTGTTTTTGTCGAGAAATATCACTGTGTAGGAGATTAGGAAATTGTAACTAGAAAAATTGGAGGTTTCAATAAGAATGCGGTTGCATAAGGAAATCAATAAACACTTCAAAATTTAAGGTTTTATTATGTCGATATACTAGGCGTTGAATGCTATCAAAACTTTATATCTGTTTATTGCTTTAAGCTATTTTAAGTTGCTTATCTAAAACATCTTATTTTTCTCACATCCTAGATACCCCATATCAAAAGTTTTGACTTTTTTTATCTTTCTCCCCATACCACAGAAGCATTAAACAACGTTTGACTTTGATAAGATTTAGATTTTACATCCAAGTAAGAACACAGTTTTTGGGCAGACTTTCATGTGTCCAGATTGGGGTTGCACTAACTATGGTGCATATTTTAGTGCATGTAATCTTGCCAAATGCCATCACTGTGGGAAATTAATGGAAAGCGAAATTGAATTCAAATCAGGTACTAAAAAAAGGGTCTGATGATGGTGTGTTTGTTTCTGATGTGACAACTTTCATAGTAACCGATGATCTTCGTGTGATGCCTACCTAAAGAATAAACATGTCATGCTCGACCTATTCACTAATAAACGGGTTGATTTTGGTTATGTAAATAACTCTCATTGGTAAAACCAATAAACTAAACTAAAGTACTTATGATGGGGACAAGCTAATGAGTCTGATGGTCTGCTATCTTTATTTAATGATTTATGTGCCTTATTGATGAGAGGTTATCACTTCACTATTTGTTTTAATAATGAAATGATTTAGACATTGTTAGAGTTAAGATAATTTTACCTATATCCATTGAAAGTAATTTTTACATTGGTTAATCTGTTGGCGGTTAGCACCATCAACTGATGTAAAAAGTATGGGTAAGAGTCATATGTCCGTGGAAGAGAGTTTGATAAGCCAACCTAAGGGTAGAAAAAGTTTGATATTTAGCAGGTTCAATAAAAAAAACTATACTGAAAAGAGTGACGTTGTTGGCATTGGAAGCTGCAAAACTGTTTAAGGTCACAGTTGTAGTATTTGAAGAATCAGTAACTTCTGATTAAAGAAATGATGGTTTTCTAAAATTTTGGGCTTCCGGATGTTGAAGTAATTCAATTCTTTTATTTTGAATAATTAATGGTATATGGATTATAGTTTCATTTCTCCTCCCTCTGTCCAAAGATGGGGCAGTAAGTGAACCCAGTCTTTCTTCCTTTTCGTGCTCCCCGTTACCAGTAGAGAACAATGATTTATTTCTTTTCTCTAAGAGATTTAAACTTTCAAACATGTTAAGAATGTGTAGAAGAATATTGATTATATCAACTTATATGAGGCCCCTTTCCCTTTGTGAATAATGCCCCTTAAATGATAAAATCCATTATTCTGGTCTTTCTGAAGTTTAGTGTAAACTCATATTGTACAAATTTTTAGGTCAAGATGGGGAAAATGAAATCATATCTAATGGTTCTTCTGTAAACGATGGAGACCCTCCTCGAGATGGAAGTTTTTGATTCAAAAATGATTGTGTATTAGAGTTTATGGGTAGAATTTGAACATATTAACTAGGTGATACATTGTATGCATGTCAAGATAGTGAAGACGAAATTGTGACCAAAGGATCTGCATTTGTGCATGGAGGACCTTCTCAAAATGATAACGGACGTATTTCTATTTGTCCACTTTGTAAGAACTATGTTATTATGGATAACATGTGAAAATTAGAATCGAAGAAGTTGTATTTTATAAAACTTATAATCTTCTTGGATACTCGAATTGAATTAGCATTTGTTGGTTATTTGTATGTCTTACACACAGGTTTAAAAAAACATTGCAAGTAAAAATGAAAACGACGCTCGCTAATCGTCTCGCAGCGAAGCGGGGGTATCCATACTCGTTCAAAGAAAAAATTGAGGAGGAAAAAAATAGAGGTAAATTAGTCATTTCAATTTGACTAAAGACTAAAACGGACTTAAAGTTTTCTAACAAAGAGGTTGTTTGCATTTTCAAAACCACACGGACAAATCATGCAATTTGGCCGAACCAAAAGGACGATTAACTCTTTAGACTTGTAACTAGTGGATGAAATAAGCAAAATCCAAAGTCCAAACACACGTAATTCAAAGTAGCGTCTGATTTAACCCAGCGGTAAGAACAACCAACCCTTGTGTCCAAACAAACACAAATCCAATCAATTCAATTCAATTCAAAAAGCGCAACAAATGGAAGGTGGATCATCAATAATAAACGGAGGAATGTTATACCACGAGGTACAAGAATCAAAACTATGCGCAGTTCATTGCGTAAACACGGTGTTACAAGGTCCTTTCTTTTCCGAGATTGATTTGGCTGCTCTTGCTTCTGATCTTGATCGAACCGAACATCAGATGTTAAATCAACTCACCCAACATCAGGAGGAGTCTCATAATGTCTCCATGGATGGTGATTTTAGTATTCAGGTTACTTCTAATTCCTAAATCTTCCTGTAATACTTTATCATATACATTTGCGGATAACTGTTTGGATTTGTTCGCGTGGTAAAAGAATGCGAGAGAATATGAGTCTGTGTGGCGGTGGGTTCAAACCCCGTGGATTAGTTGGCCAAAAGGTCGGAAACCATGGTTACCAAAAAAAATGTGGTATGACCTGGAAAAGGAATAGTTCGTAATTTATTAGAAACTGTCCCATAAATCCGCTTTATATTGGGTTTTAGGGTTGATATGAGTGTAAAGAGTAATTTTAGTTATATAATTATATATGTTATAGAGGGTTTAGGTTATTAGGTATGAGGGTAAACACGTGATTTAGTTTCATCTTAGATAAGTTATTCGCAGTCTCGCATGGGCCAGACAGGTAAATTAGGCCGGAACCTCAATCTTTTGGATAGGTTTATTGGGATAAGCTTTCTCCAAGTTGCTTATGCTACCCTAAAATAAACATACAAGTAGAAGCAGTTTGTTGTATCTAAACATACTAAACTAGTAAACTACTTATCTTCTTAGAAAAGAGCAGAAAGGCAGAAATATGAGCAATCCCAATTGCCCTATTAGTCACAAAAATTATGTTAATTTTGACTGATAAGATTCTCACATGCTGTTCCTCACTTCTTTCTTTAATTTAATCATGTTTAGAACTGTTGACTGGAAGTTTAAATATCGGGATATGTTCAACCTGGCACTCTAGGAGTGAGAATTGTTTCTTCTTTCAGTACCCGATACATTTGTCGAAATTTAGAGTTTATTATGTTCTTTACAAATGAATACATGACTCAAGACTGCTTAAGAGTTAGACGCAAGGTTATAAATAGCGTGAAGCGTGGCGTGGCGGCATAGCCAAGCCTCAAGCTTTAGCGTGAGGCGTTGCGTCATAGCGTTTTTAAGGCGTGACTCAAGGCGGCAAAAAATATTTATAGAGTGGTCAATATTAGTTAGCTACTAGGCTTAAAATTGAGTTATGGAGTTACTAAGCCCGAATCCCATACAACCCAAATCATAAATACTTGTAAATAAGCTCAAGTCCATGAAATCTTTTAAAAGCTTCAAAAAAAGGCGCGCTATAGCGCGCTTTATCACGCCTTATCGCGCTTTATTGCACGCCACGCCTAGAGACGACGCCTTGGCCTGTTTCGTAACGTGGAGGCCACGCCTCGCGCTATGGTGCCGCTATAGCGCGCTTTTTAGAACCCTGATTAGACGTGTTCCTAAAATTCTATGTTTGTGAAGGGGGGCAAATTACCAATTTTTTGAAATAAGATGCTAAAACTTGTTCACATTTCACGAAAGAATGTTTTAGTCTAAACAAACTGTTATATCTCAAAGTGTATAATTTATTAATGCATAATAGAAGTTTAAAGGTTGCTAATAGGCGATAGTGGTTTGTTGCGCGAATTGTTTGTCCAAAATGTAGATGCCCAGGGTTTTTGTACATTGAGCAGTAATAGTCTTTGGGTGGTGATAAACAGTTGAATATATTTTTTAAGTGTGATGTCTACATCGATGCAACAATAGATGCTCATTTAGACGGTTACTATTTCTGCGATCCCTTTATTATAAACAAATTCTTTTTTCAGAAAAAATATATATAGCTTAATTAGTCGTGTTCAGGTTTATGTAATTAATTTGCTTATTTGCCAATTGTTGTTTTTGAAGGCTTAATTCTCAATATTAAATTAATTTTGTATTTATTCATGTGTAGAATTGATTTGTGGAAAACTAAATATTGTACAAAGATTGAAAAGGGGAATAGGTGTTATTTTTCGTAAGGCATTGGAATATATTGGAATTGCTTTGTGGAAAATACGATAGTGGTACAGTTAAGTTCACTATGCTCTTTACAGTGAAATAAAACCCACATAAGTGGTTTAGTGGCTTAAGAGTGCATGCTATCGGCTAGTTGCTAGAATCCTATATTAGTTAACGATGACAGCCGACAAATTACTAAAGTTTTGATTAGTTATTAAATCTTTTCTGCGAAGGAAATAGTTAGTTCTTTCTTGAAAAGATCTATGAAACTATGTATGGGTACATGGAAACACTATGCCTTGAAGTGTAGGTATGGAGGATGCTTGATTAAGTAAAAAATTGGGGGATGAGAGCACACTTGTTGTATTAATGCAACAGGCGCTTTAGCGAAATATGAAATAACTTAGCGTTGAAGCAAGCACTTATGTGATTTAAACTTATTGATTGCATTGGAAAGAGAGTCGATTGAGTTTCTTCAAAGAAGATATTATCATTGTTAAGTGACTTTGGTCAGTGAAACCACCATATGGCAGAGTTTGAAAACATGGTAGTTAGTGTAGAAGGATGTGATTAGCTGGGTTCTTCAATTTGTGTGCTTGGTTTACTCGATAGGGTATATGATATATGTACTAGACTGCTAGGTTGTGTAGTATGTGTAGGTGATCTATTTGCGATATGAAATAGTTACCTTTATAAGACTTCTCTTAATATCTGTCTTATATAAGAATTGGGGAAACTAGAAGGCAAGAATGTACTTGCCAGATTTCCTATGTGCCAAGTTAAAATGAGTAACACATACAATGAGATTAGGTGGTGAGTGGACACTTGTGTGGCCTTTCATAAGGTGATCATAGTATGCTACTTATTGTATATGCAGTTTGTATGTATTGATAAGGTCTTTTGACTTATATAAAAAAAGTTTAGTATACCTGCGTATGAATGAGTGTTACTTAGTTCTGAACAAGTATTAAATAACCATAGGGGTTTATATTCACCGGGTATAAACCCTTTACCCAAAAAAACCCATAGGGGTTTATATGCAACTTTCAGAACTTAGAGGCTAGAACCAAATACTAATTGGAGGTTTGAATTGCAACTTTTAGCATGTTCTGAAATTTAGAGGTTTGAATTGTGATACTTGCTAAAATATAAAAGCATTCTAGCATTTAACGTGATACATTGAGAAGGTCATTCTCTATGAGTTAGATAGGCAGAGGGAACATAAAAGGTATGCTCGGGATGTTTTAGGTGGCGTTGAGCTCTTGGAGAGATTGTAGGACCTTTTAGAAATATAAAATCAAAAGGAGAAAAATTGCACACTATCTGAAATAAGTGGTAGAAATTGCTATAAAACAAGGATCTTGAAGATTTGAGGTTTATATTTTTAACATTAAGAGTAAACTGCAAAAATCATCCTTGTGGTTTGTACTTTTCGGCAATAATCATCCCTAACGATACTATTGGCACTAATCATCCCCGAGTGATGAAACGTTCGGCAAAAATCATCCTTGTGTGTTTTAAATGACATAATTACCCTCCATATGTTTAAACCACAGGGATGATTTTCGCAGTTTACTAAAAAAACTAATGTTACAATTATTATTATTATTATTATTTTATTATTATTATTATTATTATTATTATTATTATTATATAAATCATTTTGTTTGTAATTTACTTTTTTTATTTTATAAATTTTTATATTTTATATTTTTTACTTTTAATTTTTTTATTTTATTATTATTATTTATTATAAATAACTTTATTAGAATTTTAAGGGGTTTACAAAAAATTATTGGAAAGCCGAGATATCATCTAGGCCGCCACTTCTTGATGTGTTTGTTTATCTGACTCGGGCTTCCGCCTTTGACGCAAACCAGAATGACTGATTTTGTTCCGCCTTCACACGGTTTATATCTGTGACACTATTCAATCAGCTTCATGGTTTGTGTCAAAGGTGGAAGTCCCAGTTAGATAAACACACACATCAAGGAGTGGAGGGCTAGATAATATCTCGGCTTCCCAATAATTTTTTTAAATCCCTTAAATTTCTAATAAAGTGATTTATAACAATAATAAATTAAAAATAAAATAAGTCAATTACAAATAAATATAATGGAAATAAATAAATAAAATAATAATAATAATAATAATATCGCCTTTGACGCAAAGAAGTGAAGGCCCATATAGTATCTCGGCTCCCTCTAATTTGTTGTAAATTCTATTATTATAATGAAGTGATGATTTAATTAAAAAAAAGTAAAAAATAATAATAATTGTGAATATTAGTTTTTTTGATAAAACTGCAAAAATCATCCCTGTGGTTTAAACATATTTTGGCATAAATCATCCCTGTGTGTTTTAAATGACATAATTACCCTCCATAATTAGTGGTGAGGGATGATTTTTGCCGAACGTTTCATCGCTCAGGGATGATTAGTGCCAATAGTATCAGTTAGGGATGATTAGTGCCAAAAAGTACAAACCACATGGATGATTTTTGCAGTTTACTCTAACATTAATTAAAGGGCACATCATCTGCTAACAATGTAAGATATGACATTATTGAGATGCGGAGATTCCTACACCAAATGTTTGGATGTTGCACAACCTAAAAGGAGATAACCCATATAAGTTCATAAGCAAAAACTCCACCAAGTTCACTGGGTAGAATGAAGAATAAAACCTGGTGTCAGTTAGAAAACTTAAACAAGAAAACAATGTGGCGAACTTAATCAAATGATATGGAATCCAGTTTCCTTATAGTGAAATCCAGCTTCCTTATAGAATGAAAAGTAACTAGCTTGTAAAATTTTTCATGTTAAAAAAAAGTTCTTTCACATTACTACTGGATAGTGCTGTAGAGGCACATCTACTTCCAAGGTGCATGGTTGGGACCTTACTTAGGTTGAATTGAGGCAAGTTGAGTGAGGTGAGAACCTTCAGCTTGAGGCATGCGGTCAGGTGATGGGCTATTCACACGTGACTCTTGAGCTTTAAAATATATACAGAAAAGGTTGTCTATGTAAACACATTGATATTTTCTCTTAATGGTTGGTTCTTGTGATTATATGGTGTTCCAAATCTCTCTCTCCTTATGATTTCTTTTCTACTGTAAAGCATGAGTGTTATCTTAATATGGAATTGCTGCACTTCCTTTACGGCTGTATAATCTCTGCGCTGCTATTACAGCTTCAGTGACTAGTGTAATAGTAATCTGTATTTCATAGCTGCTCATTTTCTGTATACTAGCTGTGTGCATGTGAGATTTTTATTTCTTACAGTGTTTTTACTAGTCACTACTGTTCTACATGCTGTACGACACTACAAAACTGAAAACCCTTGTTGCTTACGATAGAGAAAAGTTTGAGGGTAGAGAAAGGATGAGATGAAAACATAAATGAGGGCTGGTGTAGAGAAGAATTAATGTGTTGACTTGTTGTTGTGCTTACTTGCTGCCATAACCATTGACGGATTGACCTTTGGGCTTAGTTGTTATCCTAGAAGCTGTCGAGTATAGTGTTTAGTCCAATACTAGGATAACCTATTGCTGCATTTACTTTACCCTATATACTATTGATAGTGTACATTCTATATTTCTTTATGGATTAGTTCATTTAATTGACATTGGACAATTTTTATTTTCTTTGCATGATTTCTTCGTTGCAAAGTTTTACATATATGTTCACTTATATATGAAGCTATATGTATATGCAAACACACACAGTATCCATCTCTTATATGTATGAATACGTGTGTGTATCTTTATATATGTATGTTTGTGAAGAAAAAAAACGATCACCAGTTCAACGCCTCTACTCGGTGGCCGGAGGCGGTGACGCGGGGTTATGTAAGAAATGATGTTGGGTAACGAAAAAGACAAATAGCTGGCTTTCTACTATGATAAGAAATGGTTCTTACTAGCAATATCGCTAACCAAGATAAATAAGAAAACATACACATATCCATAAATTCACCTGCTATGCGATACCATGGTTCACCTCTACAAAATGTATGCAGTCCATGGTTTATGTATATGGTAGGGATAATTGTAGTGTAGTTATATGTATATTCCTGAACTGACTTTGCGAGTTTAGTTAGTCTTTCATCTCACAGTCAAACATTTGCTCACAATCTTTGGTAGTTGACAATCCTCATAATATAGATCTAGAAGAAGCTACTCCTTTGACAGATTTTGTATTCTGATTTGTAATTATTTATTCAGCATAGAAATATAGAATGTTATTGTTAAAACAATGCTAACTGTAAGCAAGAAAGGATGGTTATCTGAAGTCATCCGCTTGGTCTGTATTATTGCATGATCTCGTGGTGTACTGCGTACTTGTTAGTTTTGATTGTATGCGTACCCTTATGTATAGGAGGTTACTGGTTTTGCTGAGCGAATATCAGATTCATCTTTGAAGCCGTAACCTTGATATTCAGTGATGTGTTTTAAAGGCTTATAGGTACTTGGAATAGATTTACTGTTAGATATGTATACTAAGGTTCTTCAAATTTGTGTGCTCAGTTTACTTGGTAGCATATATGATATATGTGCTAGAGTGCTTGGTTGTGTAGTATGTGCAGGTATTATATTTGTGTGAATAACAATTTTCATTTAACGTGAATTTTTGGTGTCCGAATAGTTATAGGAAGGTGTAGATGGAAATCATATTAGATGGTTCTCCTTAATAGACTTCGTAATACCTGTCTCATAGCAAGTATTAGGGAAACAAGTAGGCTAGACTGTACTTCCAAGTGATCCAATGTGTCGAGGAAAAATGAGGCGAACATGGACAATCAGATTAGGTGGTGGCAGGACACATACACAGGCTTTCATGAGGTGAACATGATATGCTTGCGCATCATATGGGTGCACTTTGTATGTAGTGATATGGTCTTAGGATTCCTTATAAGAAAAGTCAAATATATATACCAGTGGGTGTTAGTTTTAAACGGGTAGAAAATAACCATCTAGGGGTCTATGTTATTCTCGAGAGGCTAGAACTAGAAACTAAATTATATAGCATGTTCTGAAATTTAAAGGTTAAATGGTTTTGTGGATGGTGATACTTGCTACAGATTTATGAGGTCCTTGTAGCTATTCATTGATTCTGCATGTATGCAGTTATCCGACCATCACGTCGGAGAATCAAATATTTACACATCTAAGGTATGCAATGTCGTAAAAGTTAGATTCCTCCTCTCATCTATTATACAACTATAGAGATCTCATTCCACTCGCATATCTGGCGAGCTAAATAAATACGACCATGCGTCTACTCACACAGTCTCTCTCATTTAGACAGTATACAATAGAGAGTAGAGTGAGAGCTTAACAATTATAGACTTCAATATTTCTAAGATCCTAATGATCCCACTTGTTTTCACGATCGCATCTGGCTCTTCTTGGATCGGAGTGAATACAAACAACATCGGCGACAACGCGCGACGAACTGTTACTCTCTTTTCACTAACGTGCGACTCCTCACCTCTAGATTACTTCTCTATTCTAGATATCAGTGATGTGTTTTAAAGGCTTATAGGTACTTGGAATAGATTTACTGTTAGATATGTATACTAAGGTTCTTCAAATTTGTGTGCTCAGTTTACTTGGTAGCATATATGATATATGTGCTAGAGTGCTTGGTTGTGTAGTATGTGCAGGTATTATATTTGTGTGAATAACAATTTTCATTTAACGTGAATTTTTGGTGTCCGAATAGTTATAGGAAGGTGTAGATGGAAATCATATTAGATGGTTCTCCTTAATAGACTTCGTAATACCTGTCTCATAGCAAGTATTAGGGAAACAAGTAGGCTAGACTGTACTTCCAAGTGATCCAATGTGTCGAGGAAAAATGAGGCGAACATGGACAATCAGATTAGGTGGTGGCAGGACACATACACAGGCTTTCATGAGGTGAACATGATATGCTTGCGCATCATATGGGTGCACTTTGTATGTAGTGATATGGTCTTAGGATTCCTTATAAGAAAAGTCAAATATATATACCAGTGGGTGTTAGTTTTAAACGGGTAGAAAATAACCATCTAGGGGTCTATGTTATTCTCGAGAGGCTAGAACTAGAAACTAAATTATATAGCATGTTCTGAAATTTAAAGGTTAAATGGTTTTGTGGATGGTGATACTTGCTACAGATTTATGAGGTCCTTGTAGCTATTCATTGATTCTGCATGTATGCAATGAATTTTTTTTATCATTCCACATTTGACTAAAGACATTAACCAACTTTCCTAGTGTATTCAGTAGCTAGTAGAATTAGGTTTGTTGATGTCTGTCATAGAAACACAGGACAACTCTGATAATTCTTTTAAATTTTTAGTACTTTTGCAATGGACTGATTGAGCTAGCTGTGTTCAATGCCTGGAAATTCAGTTTGGCTGCTATATTTCTTGTTGTCTCAACGAGAAGGACATGGAAAAACCGATAAAGTATGAGAGGTTCTCTATAAACTATTGCTGTGGGTGTTCTGACATTTGGTGTTTAATTGCTTTCTTTGCTGTCAAAATCACTTATATATATGAACACAATTCTTCTGAAATTCTTTACATTCATAAGCCTCTTTAGATAAACTAGAAGGATGCCCGTGCGATGTGGCGATAACAAAGAAACGATGGTTAGTTATATAGGATCTGGACATTGTAGTGGTTGGAGTAGCAAGTATGCTGTAGGCACTGTGTTATTTTTAACTATTATACATATGTGGTTTATATATACGTGTTTTTATTAAGCATTTACTATTTGAAATTCCATTATGCAGTTTGTACAATATATCATGGATACATACATACTTAAATGAAAAAACTAATACCCCGAATCTAATCTTCATCTGGCATTCTATGTCATCTATTCTTAAAGTCGAACAAAGTATACACTTTCAGTATTCTTGTCCCACTTCTTATGTGGTACCCCATTTTAAATTTTTAGAAACATGATTACAGAATATTGAATGAACGAACACCAACTTATTGGCCCTTTTAGTGTTCAAACATTTTTTTTATTGCTATGAATAAAAGAATAGGCACTTCAATTTCTCTCCGCTGAAGAACTAATTATGGGTTGTGAAAGAACTTTGTTAGCTACCTCGGCTATGTCTGGAGTTTCTGAACATCATTACGACATGCATTTGAGCCGCGAGAAGAGAATAAAGACCTCTTTTCATGTGATATGTTGCTCAATTTTTTCCAATTCTTTCGAAGGCTTTCTAAACACTAAGTATCAATTCTTTTTCCAAAGTAGAAATCTATTAGTATCAACTATTTAATTGGGTATATTGTACAAATTATATGGTACATCAAACCGGAGCGACCTGAAATGAGCCTAGCGACCTCGTACCAAATTTGTAGGACCTTGCGAAGTGCGATCCGGTACCGGAGCGATACGACTTCCATATTTACGATGGATTATATAAATGTCATAGCCGATGCCTTCTCTTTGCAAAAAGCTTACTCACATTGAAGCATAAAAGGGTATTCACATTGCATATTATATTGTACACCGAACGGCACCTCGTACCCAATAAAGACTTAGTGAACCTCTGTCCTGTACTGACGTGATCCCCGTTCTATGTGGATATGGATTATAGTTTGTGGCTTCTCTTTGCAAAAAGTTGCAGCAGCAAAACTCATGTGATGCATAAAAGGGTGTTCAGATAACTGTTAGAACATCGGTTTATCGTTCTTGCTTTGTTTCTTACTGTTGTTTTATCTAGCGTAAAAGCTATTTATGCTTGATGTACTATCTGAGAATACTCATTATGCTTCATCTACTCTCAATATTGTCATTCTACACGACAGGGATAATTTCTTGAGGGTAATTTGGTCATTTCACACACTGAGTCTTCTTCCTCTTTATTGTTTTCATCAAGAACTTTTTCATCAAACACGACCCATTTAAAGCATCTTCGAAACTCTCATATCTAAACCCAAATATCAACACCATCTATAGGACAAGAAGATTAATATGTATATATGTATAAATGATCATTGTCCAAACCTAATACTTGTTAGATCTAAGGTTGGTTTCGCGCTAAATTTACGTTCATGCTATATTTCGGTGTTGTTTCACATCATTGCAAATAAAGATTCATGTTGATCATTTTGAAACACCCTTTTGTATCATTTTACCCCGTATGATCCAACCACTTTTACCACACATGGATCACATGTTAAGAACAAATGTTTTTTAGAAGTTCACTTAAACCCCCCAAACGTATGTTTAATATTAGAAACAACTGGAGTAATAGAGCCTGTGGAATCACATGGTGCATTTAAAGGTTCTTGTTCTTTACAAAGAATATGAAATTATGTTGGGTTTACAAAGAATATGAAATTATGTTGGGTTTTTATATAGATGTGTTTGGTTGTTTAAATGGATGGTGTTTATTCACTTGAAATAGATGGGCAAATGAGAGCACGAGTAAGAATAGGCATAGTTGCAGTTTACATATGTTTTTTCAAAGAGGTAGGGAAGAAGACAAGGGCATTTTCGTCTTTTCATATGAAAGGTGTGACCCGGTTATGTATAATGATCTCTTAACCGAAACAACATTAAGTTAAATGATAATATGTATTGGTAGATGAAGCATAATGAGTATTCTGAGAGAGTACGTTAAGCATAAATAGCTTTTACCCTTTTATCTATGTAACATATAGGATGTTGGCAATTGGACACTCTTTTTTTGTTGGTTCATAACATGGCTTTGGGGTTAGGTCTTGTGTCAGGCGATGATTAAGAAGTCAACTTTTGGGCCATAGACACTGCTTTTTTATAGATTACGATAATGAGGGGTGCATCCGTTGCTACTTATGTTGGCTTTACCATTTTACTTATGATGCTTTTTTTATTGTATGGTGACATTTCCTTTTTATTGATTTTCATTTGTGGCGGATCAGCTGTCTAAGTTTTAGTTATTGGTTTTATTTTTTTTGTAAATGCATTGTGCCTTGGCTTCTTGTTGCTGGCACCATGCTTACCCAAAACGATTGCTATGCATTACCTTCTCCACTGCTTTCTTTTCAGCGTAATATGCATGCTCTATATATGGACCTTTTTACGTATTTACGTTTTATCTTCTTGACTACCTTGTTTGACAGTTTATGTCATGTCTAATATGGATGTTTGCCTCTGCGAATCTGTGTTGTACCAACCCACAATTTTGATGTTTCTTAACAACATTGTGACATGTTAGTTCTCCAAAAAATATTGTCGTTAAGAGGTTTTCACTACTATTAAGGCATACTAGTCAGAGTCGCTTGTTGCTGAACTAAATACAATCTTCAACTCTTCGAGTTGTACTGTAAGCACGTACAAAATTTGAGCTTTTATTTCACACTGCGCAGAAGCTCTGTAAACGGTTTTATAAATGACTTATCATCAACACTTATCCTTGAACCACTATATCTATGTCAGAAACTGCTTTTTTCTTCAAAGCCTTTTTGTGGTCGTTCTTAAACGTCTTGCCAGCTTCTTATTAATCTGTGAAATATGGGTATCTGAAGGAGTCTTCACCGACAGTCGGTGAAGACTCCTTCAGATACCCATATATCAGTTGGCCACCAAGGGTATCCTTGGGTATGTGAGTTCCCCACCAACCTAGAGGTTGTGGGTTCAAGCCTCGCTGGAGGCATGTGTGAAATATATTGTGAGAAATGTGGTATAGGTTGTGAAAAAATTGCCGTTCTAAATAAAAAAATAACATTATCATGTGTGATAAATAATCATTCTATAAGCTCCTAGGTATTCTGTTACAATTGTGGAAGTGTTGGAAACTAAGACTGTTTATCATGTTTGCAGGTGCTACAGAAGGCATTAGAGGTGTGGGATCTACAAGTAATTCCCCTGCACAGTCCTGTAGCGGAGCCTGCTCAGGTCGACCCAGAACTCGAAAACGCCTTTATATGCCATTTACAAGACCATTGGTTCTGCATCAGGAAAGTCAACGGGGAATGGTACAACTTTGACAGTTTATACGCAGCTCCTGAACATCTTTCAAGATTCTATCTTTCGGCCTATCTCGACACATTAAAAGGTTTTGGGTGGAGTATCTTCATAGTGCGTGGTAACTTCCCAAAAGAGTGCCCTATGACTTCAGCTGAAGCTACCAATGGTTATGGTCAGTGGTTGTTGCCAGAAGACGCTGAACGTATTATTAAATCCAGCAGTTCGGGACAACGGCAGCAACACCACCAGCAGCCGCCTAGAACTCCACCAACGGAAGATGATGACTTGAATGCTGCAATAGCCGCTAGTTTGAGGGAGAACGGTGGTGAAGTCGGCACCTCTATGAACAGTCTTGATGATGATCTGGCAGCTGCCATAGCCGCCAGCTTGAAGGAGTCGTCACCGGCAGTATTCAGTGTGGTCAACAAAGATCACAAAGATATAACTGTTGCAAATACACCACCAGCAGTAGCAACCTTGACTGATACTACACCGGTGACACCTGTCACTGGTGGTCAAGAAGGTACCTCGGAAACTGAAAGTAATAAGAGTATTATACAAGATAAGTGACAAAAGTCGCGTGGCTGATTTTAAAATGTGTGCAATATCCACACTTGTTTGTTGAGAGAGACATTCCTTACCTTACCCTGTGCTGTATTGTAAAGACTTGACGATTTGTTTTACTTCTATTTCATGGATTTGTAAAGACTGGGTTAAAAAAATAATACATACATTTTTTCCTCGATCGAGAAGCCTTATTTTATGGCTGCATCAAATCAAGAGGAAATTATATTGCGGAAATTGTGCGTCAGCAAACAGATTATGATCCTTTTTTACATAAGGTGAAAAGAAAATAAAAAACTACCCGGTTGTAATTTGTTCATTTAGTTCTGTTTTAATTTTTTTAGGGAATAAATGTCTAGCTTTTTCACTTATTTCATGATTTGATTAGCTATGGCCTTCTTTTTCTTTTCATTTTATCTTGTACTTATTCTAACAACTCGTCACACTTCATTGTTTTGATCTTGATCGGATGCGTTTTAACTTAACATTTAGGTAACAAGGTTCAACTACTACAACTTCAATTCATTTTAAAGGAGATTAAATTGAAAACAGAATACAAATAATACCACTTGGAGGGTTACTTCTTATTGGCATAACAAACTAGGGGTGTTGATCGGTTCGGTCATCGGGTTGTTCGGTTAATTTTTTTTTAACCTGAAAACCGAACCGAACTAGAATTCAACTAAACCAGACCGAAAACTGAATTTGAATTCGGTTTAGTTTTCAGGTTGACCCGAATAACTCGAATTACACAATTTATTTTAAAAATATATAATAATTACATACATATTTAGCAAAAAAAATTATTTCAAGCATAAAAAATATTTTTTTATATTAGGATAAAATTTTAATGGTCTTTTTATATATATAAATATATATATTTATATAAATTCGGTTTTTCGTTCAGATTGCCAAACCAATATCAAACCCGAAAACCGAATTTGTAGTTCGGTTCGGTTCGATTGTTTTCGGTTCAATTCGGTTTTGGTTTTCGGTTTATTCGGTTTTTCTGCTCACCCCTATAACAAACTGATAATTGGGTAACCATGTATATGCTTCTCTGGCCATGGCACCACTTGAGCCTCTCACACACCATTGCATCGGTCCACCTCAGCCTTGTTAGTTAAAGTCAGAGTCTTATTATGTCATTGTAACGTAACTTGTTTATTTGTTGCTTACCTGGCATCGGGTAAGACACCACTAAGCAGAGTTGCAGAAGCTCTTTTTACTAAAATGATTTGTCTAGTAATGAATTCATTAAATCAACATATTTTATTTTTAATGTCCACCATTATGGTTATAATTATACAGTAATAAAAAAGAATGACAGTAAGGACATAATCGTGGAATTAATGGTTTTTCCATAAAATCCTGATATAATTTTTTAATACTGCGATTATGTACCTGAAGTGAAATGTGTATATATAGCAATGCTGATTGCAACTTAGGAACCCACACATAAAACTTCCTTATTTCTGTGAATTCTTTGCTTGTTTGGGCGTAAGTGTACGTTACCATGACTAGGAAGAAAGTAAAACTTGCTTTCATAATCAACGACTCAGCAAGGAAAGCCACCTTTAAGAAAAGGAAGAAGGGTTTGATGAAGAAGGTGAGTGAGTTGAGCACCTTATGTGGCATCGATGCATGTGCCATTATATATAGTCCATATGAAGCTCAACCTGAGGTGTGGCCCAACAATATCGGTGTCCAACGTGTGATAGCTCAGTTCAAAAGGATGCCGGAGATGGAGCAAAGTAAAAAAATGGTGAATCAGGAAAGCTTTATCAGGCAAAGAATCACCAAGGCGAATGAGCAGCTTAAGAAACAGATCAAGGAGAATCAGGAAAAGGAGATGACTGAGGTAATGTACCAATGCCTGACTGGAAGAGGGTCAATAGCAAACTTGACCCTGCCAGATTTGAATCATCTGGGTGGGTTGGTGGACCAAACCCTCAAAGATATTTGTACGAGGATTGAGTCCCTCAAGAAAGTGGTCCCAGCTGGTATTGCTGTACCATCACAACCTCCTCGGCCTCAAGCTACTGTTGCTGGTAGCAGTCCTTCGATCACTACAAATGAAATGGCGAAAAAAGGAGGCGTGAGCTTTCCCTATATGGTCGATAATGCGAGCTCTCTGGATTTGATGCAAAAGACTCAATGGTTCGCGGATTGGATCAACAATCCCTCTGGCTCTCAACATACTATTGATCTTGGTCCTGGGTATCATGAGTCGAATTCTTTTGCCAACAACCTCAATCCAGTATGGCCAAATCCATTTTTTTCTTGAAATTTCAACTGTCTTCCTGTTTTGTTGAATTTATCCTTCAAAATTTCCGTCTTCAGATATTGGCTTCTCCATATCATTTCTTTTCTTTTCTTTGATAAAATGTTGGTGTTTCTGTCATGACTTATTTTACATTGATCTTGTTAGCTACCCGGCTCACTTGTTTAAGCCCGTTTAATAGTTAGGGTTTTGTCTATGTTTTGTCTTATAAATACTCTTGCTTAGTTTATAATCAATTCAATAATAATATTTTGCATTGTATCTTTAATTTCTATATGGCATCAAAAGCTAGGTTGAAGATGAAGAAGAAAAAAAAAAGAAAAAGGGTTCGTTTTGGTTTTCTGGAATTGAAAAATCGTTTGAATATGCATTTGCATTAAGGTATTGATTTGTTTTATTTTTTCTTTTTCGTTTGACGGCTCGCTTTGGATACGGAACAACTATTTGGGCCGTTAGGAATTGGATGCCAGGGGTTTTGTCTTGTTCGTCAAGATTAGGATTTGTTTGTTTGGGTAATTTAGGTGTTTGTCGTGTGGATGTGATTAGATCTGAAAAAAAATTAAAGAAAAAAGTTTAATTGACATTAGCATTAGTATTGGCATTGACATCGGCATCGGCATCTGTATTGGTATCGGTATTGGCATCAGAATTTGCATTGGCATCGGCATCGGCATTGGTATTAGCATTGATATTTTTTTTGGTATTTGTTCGGATTGCATCGGATTGGGACTTCGTCTAGCACCGAGTCTGCACTCTGGGGCGCTCCGCTTTGTGTTTGTTTTTACAGTTTTTTGTTGTGTTTGGCAAATTCCCAATGTTCATCGCTGCAGCATTGTGAGTTTGAGAGGGGGGGGGGGATGTTAGCTAATAAGGCCTATAGGGTTTTGTCTATGTTCGGCAAACTCTCAATCTTGTGAATGCACATACGATTGTATCAACTAGTCTTAAATAAATTAAAATGTTGGTGCTTTCAGTGTGATTATTATATCAGCATGTTTGGTACACAAGATTGTCAAGAGATTATGCTTATTTTTTTTTAAAAATCAGCTACTTAAAATATAAGCTTCATTTGGTAGACAAAATTATAAGAGATTATAAAAAGAATAATCTTTCATAATCTTTTAAAATCAAATGCTACTTCATGCAGTTTATAAAAATAATCTTTTTTCATAATCTCCATCACCATCTCCATTTTCAGTTCCAGCAACAATTACTTTTGCCAAATATACCAAGTGTTACTTGTGACTATGACATAATAAGATTACTAAACTGAATTAATTAAATAGATCCGTAACCAATGTATGATTGCCATTATATGTTAATAACACAGAGTAAAACTGCTAAGAGCATCCACTATGGTGGACCTTTTAAAAGGTCTAAACATTTATAAAATCATTAATTTACAAAACTTTTGATTTTATAAACTTTGTTGCACTATGAATAAACATTTAGGAGTGGCGTTCTTGGCTCGTGTCTACCCGGATTCGATCAAACATCAAAGTTATTATCGAAGGGATCTATTACGGCTTGTGGTGGGTTATGTGGAATTTTCGGAATAAGATTTTATTTGATACGAAGATTCCGGAAAAGGTCTTGATCTTTGATAATTTAGTCTCTAGCTCTTTTTATTGGTTTAAATATCGATGTAAAGCATCGATCAAATGGGACGATTGGCTTAAAAACCCTTATATTGTTTGTTGTTGATCTAGCTCCTTGCTAGTGTTTAATAAAATTGCCGTTCAAAAAAAAAAAAAAAAAACATTTTCTAGTTTATAAAATAGTTTACAATTACACATGCATTAAATTATGAAAAAGTTCAAGATCTTAGACCTCTTCATTTCACATGGACATAAAATATCAACTCACTATGGTTAAAACAAAGTATAAACCTTTTCAAGAGTTTTATACCTTTTCTTGAAATGACCATAGTGGATGCCCTAAGAGCATGCAAGGGACATGGAACAATATATAGCTGTCAAGAGTGATAGAAATTTACAAATCGTAATACAACCGTATATAATACAAATATCTCAGATTACAGCAACGTGATTGAGGCCTGCTATTAGCAGTGTCTTAAAACATAATTTCGCCCGAATTGATGCGAGTGTTTTGAGGATACAACAATCGAATCAAAAATAAATTCTTGAATCTGACGAATTTGAATTAATCTTCATGATGGAATTTGAGGCTTTATTTATAATGTATGAAATGTTTTCAGCAATCATCACAGCTCTTCAAAATCATGTTATTTGACATAATTGGCAAAAAGAATCGTTGCATCCTTTCTCCAGACCTAAAAAAGAAGAATTAATAAAAGATTAATTTTGACCATTTAATATACATATTAATTATGTATATATTAACCCTAATTAATCTAAATTAAGCCTAAAATCAACCATAAATTAAGCCTAAAATCAACCATTAAGCCCACTACTAAGAATTTGATCTATTATATATATTATCATAGCAGTTGAAAAATCTACTGTAGTTTTTAACCACTGTTACTTTGTGTAGTCCAGTCCATATTAAAAAGTAATCCTAGCCCATTCACTCAAGCCCACCCGTTTGTATCAAAT
>BQNB010013079.1:0-16547 GCA_026074375.1 Tanacetum coccineum | reverse complement strand
CGAACCGTACCCTCAACTTTTAAGTAAATACGTCTTTTTTTTCCAAACAAAACGAGTCCAATATCGCAACGCTTCTGACATACGTACGATTTTATAAAAAATGTTGAATTTTAATATATATTTTTTTTTCCCTAAAAAAAATTCCAAAAAACACGTCATTTTTTTTCAAACAAAACGAGCCCAATATCGCAACGCTTCTCATATACGTGCGATTTTATAAAAAATGTTGAATTTTAATATACATATATATAAAAAAAATTTCCCCAAAAAAATCCAAAAAACACCTACCTAGTAACTTTAGAATAAATATTTCAAAAAAAAGTAACTTTAAAATAAACAACGTAATGAAAAACCGGCCTACACTAAGTACAAAAAATTCCGTAAAAAAATTAGTTCCGCCGCAGCGCGCGAGTTCTTATGCTTGTTTATCTATATATGTTAAAGACCATGTCAAAAAACTGCCAAAATAGCTAAAGTCATTGATTGGGTTTACTTTAGTCCATTTATGTGGTCCAGTAGTTGAGCCCAAAGACGTTAAACATTATATTATAATTATAAATTATATATTATATATATTATCATAGGAATTGAAAATTCCACTGTAGTTTTTAACAACTGTTACTTTGTATAGTCCAGTCTATATTAAAAAGTAAGCCTAGCCCATTCACTCAAGCCTATCCGTCTGTACCAAGTACAAAATATCGCTCTCCACAGATGATCCATTCGTGCAAAAATTTTGTCGTTTCCACTTCACCTTCTAGATTTTCCATAACAGGTTTACCGTCTTTATTTTTTTTTACACTTCCCTTCGTAAATGTTTACTTACTGTCTTCCTTCTACCTGATGTTAGGACTATAAAGTTGTTGGTAAATAATGCATATGCATGCACCATAGTTTTATCTTTGTACATTAACTGTTGATGCCTTACATAAATTGCTTATTATATGGATAATATTATCTGCTATGCCATTTTTGGTGAATAGAAAGTGTTAAGGTTAAGTTGGTTGAATCTATGGTTTTGTTTTAATGCCTAACAAGAATTGCCTTATATGTTGCACTATAGTAATTAACAGTATGCCTATTACCAAAGGGTAGATCCAATTGGCACATAACATTCGGCGTATATATACATATATACATGTAGTTGCTTAGTAGCCATAACCATTACCAATGAAAATCAAGAGTAGGCCAATTAAAAGGAAATCAGCTGATGATTTATCAATGGAATGCGTCCAAAAAGATATTTCGAAAAAAACACGTACGATATTCCCACCATCAGTGCAAAATACCGACGATCATCCTGTTGACAAAAGTGTTGGGACATCCAATGGATTTAGCTATGAGGAAAAACGTCAACATACATCTTCCGTACAAATAACATCAAAGAGATTACACCTAAACTTTCAAATTACGAGACAAGGCCGCAATCGTATAGACGCCCTTAACAGTTTGAAAACATGCAACAAACTAGGGTATGTAACATTCATTTTGCAAAATCCGTTTGTAAACAAATATTTACCGTTACTGATGGCATGTAGTAAAATGTTTTATTTTGTACAGCAATGGGATAATGTAAAACCCAAAAAAGAAAAAGGCCATCTGCTATAGGCTGTTATCAAACAAAAAGAATGAACAATCGTCAAGAACATATGTTTTTTTATGGTTTGCTGATTATTTTGTATAAGCAAAAAATTATCATATTGATATTAACGAAATGTTTTCTGTTACAGAAATGATATATGAGAATAGAAATTGTCACAAATCGCAAATGTCTAAAGATGAAGCTAAAACTCTATTTGAATGCAGTAATCTTGACGGCCAACGGAAAACAAAATGGCGTAAATACCAGATATCTATCTTTATACCATATTTGCTTACAATAACTTAGTTGCTAATCGTTTTTCCGTTATCAATTTAGGTAAGCGACATGGGAAGAAATGGTATACAGACCCTATTGGTACACAATATTTAGCCGGAGAATCAGTTTCAGTGTCCAGCAGTAAGACCACACTAAAATCTGACTTTGTCATCTATCTTAAACAAACAAGATTGTTAAGATTTTACGTGTGTTTTTGTCTGACAGGGATATCGCCAGAGTACAGTCATTTGGGTCGATGTACATGTGTTTGCCGCCATTGCGGGGCTATGTTTTGGGAATGTGAAAAGATTGCATCTGCATCACATACTTCTGAGTTTGGTTACAACAAATGTTGCTATGGAGGACGAGTCATATTACGACCTCCTCCGACGTAAGTTCCTCGACTACGATTAAAGACTTATATCAAAATACACATTTCATGGAGAACATACGCGCATATAATCAGATGTTTAGCATGACGTCACTTGGAGCTAATGTCGACAAGTCAGTAAACAATGGCAGAGGGCCATATGTTTTTTAGAATATCGATAGCCAGCTTTACCATTGGATTGGATCTCTGTGTCCGGAAGAAGGGCAATCCCCAAGGTTTTTGCAACTTTATATATACGATACAACCAATGAACTAAAGAATCGCTTGATCCACTTTAGAGATAAGCATCGAATTCAGAATTGAAAGAAAATTGACAAAGGGTTGATACAATTTTTTGATACACACAATGCGTTAGTTCAGTTGTTTCGGACTGCTCGCAATAAACATACATATGCTGCTGTGCCATAATTTAAAGTTCGACTTTACAATGTTATTGGAACAAGCCAATATGAGTTGCCAACTTCTGAAACGATTGGTGCAATAGTTTTTGGTGACTCATCTACTACAAAAATGAGTTTGATATTTTGGGAGGGTTTTTTTTTTTTTTTATTGATCATTGAAGGAATATTCACAATTCCTCACGCGTTAGCAAATAGCACCATGCTATATGTCTCTTCAATTTCCATTGTTATTTGTGTATGGCGAAGACGGCTATCAAAAAGATATGAAATTAGTGAACATTCCAGGCCAATTGACAAAAGCCGATAAGCGAATGTCAATGAACATGTATTATTCATATCAAATACATGATCGCCTGAATCATTATAACTTGCTACTTCACGGTGGCAAGTTATTTCAACAGTATGTAGTCACTGCATACTGTGCCATTGAACAAACGAGACTCGATTTCATTCGACAAAAACAAGACGACATAAGAAGTGAATATCTTTCTGGTATATACGATGCCATTCTACGTGGTGATCGTGATGGCAGTGATCTTGGGTTACGCACTGTGCTTACTGCCTCTTTTACAGGCAGTCCGCGCTATATGTATGCTCATTACCTTGATGCACTTGCAATCTGCCGCGTACATGGAAGCCCATCTTTTTTTATCACATTCACATGCAACACAAAGTGGCCTGAAATTGAAGAATTCATGAAGCCCTACCCACAGTTAACAGTTGCTGACAGAGCAGATATAATAGACCGTGTCTTTGAAAAGAAAGTACATGATTACATTGACTTTGTTCGTGATTCAAACACCTTTGGCTCTGTAACAGGAGGTATGTATACACAAATAAAACAGGCAACTCACAATACATTGTCCTTTACTTTATCACATATATTTACAAAAAAAAATTAATAATAATGTGTTTTTCTTATATGATGTGGCAGGTTCCTGATACACAATAGAAATTCCAAAAACGGGAATTTATTCATGTCCACCACTGTCACTAAATCATTACTATGGATAAATGATAAATCAAAAGTGCAGGAAGATGTTGATGTTGACAATATGTTGGTGCAACTACCATATCCAATAACAGATCCAAACACTTAAGCATTATTACGAATTAAAATGTACATATTGCCATGTGGATCTGCAAACCCAAGTGCAGCATGTATGAAGGATGGCGGCGTCTGCAATCGCTATTTCCGAAAGCCTTATTTCACTAAAACATACATCGACAAAGAAGGATTTGTGCATTATCGGCGTAGAGACACTGAGATCCAAGTACAAAGGCAACATGTTTGGCTCAATAACCAGTATATTGTTCCATATAATGCAACTTTGTGTCGGCGATACTATGCACACATAAATGTTGAATATTGTGGCTGGAAAATGCTTATAAAGTATTTGTTTAAATACATATCAAAGGGAACATACCGTGTTATTGCCAATATAGCACCGCCATCAAATGATGCTTCTACAAGTAATGCGCCTCCTATTCAAATTGATGAAATAAAAAATTATGTAGAAGCAAGATACATTGGCCCACATGAAGCGTGCTGGATAATTTTAGATTTCCCTATACATTACCGCAACCCTCATGTTCAAACTTTAGCAGTGCATTTAGAAAATATATAAAAGCTAAAATTCCGAACCAAAGATAGTTTGCAGTCAATAGTTAGCAACCCGACGAAAAAAAACAACACCTGACTGAATGGTGCTAAATACAATAGATGTTACAGTGATGGCCGACACCTAACATACTTGAATTTCCCATCAGAGTATGCATGGCACAGAACTGATAAATAATGGTTAAACAGACGCGACGTTACATGAATAAACCTATGATTGGGCGCCCCCTTTTTATAATTTTAACAAATACCACCCATAGTGCAGGCGATTTATTCAATCAAAGAACCTTATATGTAATCAAAAGGGTTGCACATCATTTACAGATATACGAAAAATCAACAATAAGATATACCCAACAAACAAAGCCGCATGTCAAGCACTTGGCCTTCTCAGCAGTGATCAAGAATGGGTAACAGCACTTGAAGAAGCAAGTCTTTTTGCCACAGCACCAGAACTAAGAAAGCTGTTTGTGTACATTCTTATTTTTTGCAACATCTCTGATCCATTACAGCTGTGGAATAAAGTATGGAAAAATCTATCTGATGACATTCCTCGCAAACTCTCAAAAAGTCTGCGAATACCACAAATACAAAGGGATGAAAAAAAATTGAAAGCAAGCATCCTTTTTGAGCTTGAACGTATGCTAAATTCATATTCTAAATCACTTCAGGATTTTGCCCTACCGATGCCGCCTGAAGATATGTTGCTTATACTGCAGAATAGACTACTAATGGAGGAAACAAACTATGATCAAGATGCTTTGGCCGCAGAAAAAAAAATTCTAATCCCAAGGCTCAATAAAGACCAGCGGTTAATATTTGATGAGATTACTCATGCTGCAAGATGCAATGTACAGAAGCTGATATTTGTATATGGCCATGGCGGAACAGGAAAGACATTTCTATGGAAAGCTGTTACAAGTGTTTTACGATCAGAAGATAAAATTGTCCTAACGGTCGCAGCCTCAGGTATTGCAGCACTATTATTGCCGTCAGGTAGAACAGCACATTCGCGCTTCCAAATTCCACTAAACTTAGAAGATGAATCTATATGCCGCATAAAAAAAACAGCCAACTTGCTGATCTTTTGAGGCAAACTCATGTCATAATCTGGGATGAGGCGCCAATGAACGATCGCCGTTGCTTTGAAGCACTTGATCGTAGCCTTAAAGATATATGCAACAAGCCAAACAGTTTTTTTGGAGGTAAGAGTATTATGTTAGGAGGCGATTTTAGGCAAACTCTACCTGTCAAAAAGAAAGCCTCCAAACCAGAAATCTTAGACGCATCTATTACATCATCATATCTTTGGCCAAAATTCAAGGTGTACACACTCATGGAAAATATGCGTCTACATCAACCAGAAACAACAGAGGCTGAAAGAATACGTATTCGAAATTTTTCCAATTGGCTTTTAGACGTTGGCAATGGTACTATTGGCGAACCAGACGAAACAGACATTCACAATACGTTTGCTATACAGATACCAACAGAACTATGTATTCCAGATTCAAGCACAGCACTTGCAAGTCTTATTGAATTTATATATGATCAAAAGACACTGCAAAGACCAACAACAACAGATCTGCAAAAGAAAGCTATTGTATGTCCAAAAAACGAAGATGCAGACATGATAAATGCAGAAATACTTGCCTTAGTCAACCATGAGCCACATGTCTACCTGAGTTTCGATGAAGCAGTTCCACATGGAAATGATGGAGGTGAGACAGAGCTTTTGTATCCACCTGAATATCTTAACTCATTGAATTTTGCTGGCTTCCCACCACACAGGCTAGAGATCAAAGTAGGTTCCCCAATTATACTTCTTCGGAACCTTAATATATCTGGAGGGCTTTGCAACGGAACTCGGCTAATTGTCACACAACTTCTCAGCAAAGTAATTGAGGCGCGCATCATAACTGGAACACGAATATCAGAGAAAGTCTTTCTCCCACGCATTCCATTGATTAATCGAGATTTACAATTACCATTTATCTTTAAAAGAAAACAATTCCCTGTAAAGCTCTGTTATGCTATGACCATTAACAAAAGCCAAGGGCAATCTCTTGAACGAATAGGTATTTTCCTTCCACAGCCTGTTTTTGCACATGGCCAATTGTATGTAGCCTTATCAAGGGCTACATCTCCTGGTGGCCTAAAAATACTGATCAAACAATCTCCAGATGACACAAAGAATATGACAAAAAACATAGTCTACAAGGATTTCCTATCAACAGTAGCAATTACACAGGTTTTACTGAATTTTACACCTATGTTTGTAAATATATGTGCTTATTAGTTAGTGTATTTATATTTGAATTTTCCTAATGCTTCTGATAATCAAATAGTTTACATCTTAATGCATATATATTGTCATATTTATAAGACTTTATCTTTTTAATTTGCCTAAAAGCATTTGTTATCTACGCCACAGCCTAATGACAGAAACCAACGACCCAAATATGATTTTAAAAGACAAAGGGAAGTTGCCATTAGTTGAAACAAACTCCGTCAGCATTGCAGACATCAAACTAACGCTTTTGAATCAAACAATTGAAGCGCGAGTCTACCGAAAATGGCTGGCAAAGAATGTTGTCACACAGGTAGCATCAAACTTTTGTGTCATTCTCCTGGACAAACAGGTAATATCCATTAACATATCAAACATAAACCTTTATACAGTATTAACATCCATTGCGCATGTATAATTTCGTATTTGTAAATAATTATAGGGAAATGCTATACAAGCAAACATGGACGTCAAAGATACGGACTATTTCAGTGACTTGCTGCAGCTTAATGATGCATACAGGATTTCGCGTTTTCGGTGCATACCAACAAAAACATGGGATCGGACACTTCCAAATGACATAACTTTAACTTTTGGAAAATACACTAGCATTATCCCAATTTCCATTGCTGATTTCCCTGAACACTACTTTAACTTCATTGCATACAATGAAGTAAACCAGCGTGCTACCCAAAACGAAGCGCCACTAACAAGTATCCTATCTAAGTACGCATACACAAATACTTACATAAATGAAAACACTAACTTTCTTTACCTATAGATTATATCAGATGTATCTATCGCATAAGCGATCCCCTTAGGAGTGGCGATGCAACCAGAACCAGGCGCGTAAGGCGTATAATAGATGTACAAAACCTAGAGTAAGTGCACTTTACATTTACCTATACATGAATGTAACAGTATACCTAAGTTTCAAACCCTTACGCTACACACAGTGGTATGAACCTGCCATTCCTTATCTGGGGCGACAAGGCAGAAAACTTTGATATGGACGAATACAATCAAATGCAAAAACCTGTAATTATCGCCATCGCTTCTGCCTGGGCAACAAAAAAATACGGAGGTATGTTCTTACATAACCAAAGTGTTTTATCTACATGCATTTTGAAAAAAAAATAAAAAAAATAACCCACACTTATTGTAGGTCTTCAACTAAGTTCAACGTCTGCAACACATTACTATTTAAATCCGAACATTCCAGAAGCAACCTATATCTTTGATACGTAAGTAACTATCTTCGTATTATACACTCAAGCATTCACCAATATACCGTATTTTTTAATATAAATCCATACATAAAACAGATACGCAAATTTTATTACTTCTCCAACCAGAACAGCATGTGGAAATTCCAAAGGCAAACACCCATAAGATCGATCTATTTGCGCTTGAGTTGACAGAAATTAATCAAGAGTCGTAATGCACCGCGACCTAACGCCACAAACCCGCTATCTGGTAGAAAGATCATCCTATCAGAGAAACCGCTACCACATCAACACACGCCATGAGGGGAGAGTATGCTGCTCTGAACCCGCAGAAAAAAAAAAAAAAAAATAAAGGGGGAAAAAAAAAAAAAAACAAAAAAAAAAAAAAAACATATCAGGTATAACAATTCTAAAATACTTGCCATTCTTCTTATTTCTTTTTAGTTTCCTTTTTTCAGCAATCAAAAAATGCACATACACCTACCAGCCAACACGTCCTAAAGGAAGAAAAAAACTAACAGGTAAACTCCTTTTTTTACAGCAAATAAGATTTACAACAGAGGCAACCCTTATTCAAATCACAGCCCCAAATGGATGGTACTATAGGAAATGAAACACTTGCAACATAAAAGTTTCAGACAACTCTGATCTTGCGTTGTGCCACAACCATGGGCCACAACCCATACCAAACTATGGGTAAAAACCTCATCCCTTTGTAAATCACAAACATAATATTTATTGCTAATGTGAAACAACAACTTACCAGTGACATTACACAAACAAATAGGTATTGCTTCAGGGCTATTATTGACGACGGAACTGCCACAACAACAGTCACATGCTTTAGCCCAGAAGCACATACATTTGTGCCAGATTGCAACACAATTGTCAATACCATGCAAGACAAAGACACAAGCCATGTGCCAGCAGAGTTAAAACAGACTGAAGGCCACACGTACATCTTTCAATATCATTTGGCATAAAGCCAAACCAGGCTACCCAAACCTTCAAATGGATTGTTGTGCTACAACCTGTTGCGGAACCGTTGCTTGCACTACCAGCTGCTGAAAGCATAAAATCTCCTGCCACACAAGTTCTTGATGAAGCCTCCATTAGCAACAACCCTACTACAACGAACAAAGACCAACCTGAAGCTGGCAAACTTCCTGCGCAAACCTCAGCTGAAATACTTGAAGACCAAGCAAAAAAAACACGACGAAGCCTATTCCAAGAGACTGATACGACAACAAAAAAACCAAGGCGAAATGCCTAAATGATAGTATGCTACTTTTTGTATAACTAAACACCAACCACAACTGCTAATGAATGTATCCATGTAAAATAGTATTAGCTAATGTACTTCGCTAAAAGCTGTTAGTATCAGCAAAAACCAAACCAACAATATCTTATATGCAGTTAGCACTTAAGTAACTATATATATATATGTGAATGTACAATAGTAGCTACAAATGTACTTAAACAAACGCCCTTACTTTGTTTTATGTCTCCCAAAGTCATATACATTAGCCAAAGTCCTGTTATAATAATAACTAATTACCATTAAGGTTATACTTAAAACTGAAAAGTGGTACGTTTATTTGAGAATGCAAAGGCATACTTTAATTCATTTGTAATAACGTAATTATGTTGTCTGCATATATAAAATGATCTGATATGTCTGTCTAAGAACACATATATGAGCCACCACATTAGATGGCAACCATCTTAAAACACATTTGTTTGCTTATCTTCCTGTTCCTAATGTGCAAAGGTATACTCATAGTTACACTAACATATATATTTTAGTCAACATCCAACAAACATAGCATACACTAACTAACAAAACATAAAAATGAATGCCCATCAACACATTACACCAACATTAACAAGATAAACTAAAAGTAACTGCATAAAATAAAAGCAACCAACTTAACAAAAGATAAGACAATAACCCATTATCAAACTCTTACAATACCAGACGATACTTCGTTAACAGAAAGTACGAGACAACACCTACCAGAAAAGGAAAGTTACTACAAACGCCCATACCTACGTTAAACAAACATACGTAACATACCTAATACCGACAGTACCCAAAAGAGGCCAACAAGTCAACCAAAAGGAAATAGATTAAAGACTTCAACATATTACATAACAAGTAGCTACTAGCAAACTTCAGTTGTAATCAACATCATCCAACTCCAACTGCCTTTGATGAGTCTCGGCACGAGCATGGCGCAACAAGTCCTTAAGCATACGAAGCTTGACAGCATCACGATCCTGCCTGCGACGCAAAATCTGCACATACTTCGACGCACCACTACCCACCGCAAGTTTCTCCAGCTCTGCTATCAACAAATCCCTTTCATCCATTTCCTTTTTCAACGAATAACATTGATCACCCATCTCCTGCGCGAACTCATCCCCGGTTCCTACCTCCTTAGATAGCCAGACCTTCACTTGATTGTTCAACTCATAAGAATTCGACTCAATTAACAGCGACTGAAGAATCGGAAGTTGATTTGCCATTAGAAAAAGCAAAAGAAAGATCTAAGAACTTTTGTAAAAAAAACTTATGGAAAAAATAACCAAGTCAACCCCTAATATATATAGAAAACCAACAACCAACTGAAAGAAGCATAAATACCGTAATTAAAGTTCCGTCACCTCCCATTATTATCTTCGCCTCGAAATGATGGACAATCTACAAACACTCCCAGCAACAGTGGCAAGATCTATTTTTTATAAAATACAAGAAGACAAAAAAACAAAGAAAAAACCCCCAACTGTTGCTATATCTATTGCATAATAATTAAGCCCAATTAAAAAAAGCCCACCCAATGAACCCAACCTTTAAAAAAATAATAAAATTAATAAAATTAAAAAATAAAATTAATAATATTAAGCATACATTCAAATAAAAAAAATACGTGCGCTAACATTTTTTTACTGAATTAAAAAATGTCATTACTACTGGAAAAATAAACCTTCACTATTAAATATGCGACCAGCAAAATACATCCACACAAAATAAAATGAAAAAAAAAATAACAACACAGTAAATAACGCAAAAACCTAACACTAAAAACACGCGAAAACCTTACGCCCGCGGCAACGCGCGGGTATTTCCGCTTGTTATAAATTATAACATAGCCGATCAAATACGACGGCGTTTCCTACACTTGGGCTGCCACGGGTTTTTTTTGAGATATGCATTCTATTGGGCCAAACCATGTTTGGAATTGGATGTTTGTGTTTGTTTTTTTTTTCTTTTGTTTTCCTTTCTTCTCCTGTGTTTTATAACTTTTGGGTGTTCCATATCCCTCTATAAAGACATGTTGCTAACTACCAGAACCACTGTTCCACATAAGCATTTTTATGCCCTATCATTAGACTTTGCCAATACATATTGCTTAGCCATTAATTGCCACTGACATTACGCATTAAGTGCTGCTTAATTCTACACATATAAAATCCTATATCGCCTTCACTATATGAAGACCAAAAGTAAACCCGTTAAAAGAAAAACGATGGTCGAAGACCAGTTGGAACACCATTCGATGCGTGTTCATAAGAAACCAAATCTCGGATATATTAGTACTCCACAACTATCATCAATGGATCTTGCTCCACCGATAAACAACAATCACAATGATCCATTAGCATGTAAGTAGCAATATGTTTACTCATTGTTATCATGTCTCATTTGTATCTATGCTATTAACCCATGCATAAAACTAAGAATTCACAGCTACTAAAGTATACTAACGAAAAAAACTATAGTCCCGCGGCAATGCGCGAGCCATTATGCTTGTTACATTAATTTTCAATTTACGAAGGTGGAAAAAAAAGAATAAAACACCTTCTAAATACATAAATGCCACAACATACCCTCCAAGTGTAAAAAAAACTTAAACATGTTCACTCCAAATGTAAGCTTAACACAAAGATCCCCCAAGTATTAACACAGTTGAATATACATCCCCATTTACCAACGCTCATTCACACGTCTCTCGGTCAACTACAACATGTAAATAAAAACAACATCGTAGCAATGCGCGAACAACATTCCTTCTCGTTGTAAATATTTGCAACATACTCTTATTAATTTATATTATGTAGCTAAAAGATAAAAAAATGTATAAAAGCAATTACCAACATGATAAAATACTATTTTCTTTTTTCAAATCTCAATAAGCTAAAATACTACTAGTATTTTCTAGTAGAAATCTAAAACTATCTATAATCAGCAATAACCCATTTCCAAACGGGCTTATAGGCCCAACAATAAACATCCATCCAAATCAATCCAACAACAAAATACGTACAAACATTTCCAACTGAATAGAATAATGCATGTTCAAAAAAAGAATAGAATAATGCAAGTTCAAACATAATTACTCCGTAATATATTTAACTTTTCCGACTGAATAGCGACGGCCGACGGGTAAACATATACGTCGGTAGCCCGTCGGAAAGCAGACGCAATATAAGTGTGCGTTTGTTTTGATAATAAAATTTGGTATAGGTGTGAAAGAAAAGTATGAGAGAAAAAATATTTAATTGTATAAAAGGTTTTTTGTTTTAATATATTGAGATTGAAAATAAAATTAGAATTTGTTGTGATTTACATATGAAAATAAATTAATAGTAGGAATAGACCCACATTTTATGGCCGAGAAATATGAACCAAAAAAAGAAAATTACGGGAAATTGTCATTTAGTGATGTTAAGCATGTTTTTTAAGAAAAAAATATTGATTCATGAGCCGAACCAACCTATCTAATATGCTTTCACAAAACCTATATAAAAAAGGTGTCATACCAGTTTTTTAATTCCATTTAACGCAAACCAAACAAATACTTTCTACTATTATTTCATTACTTGAATCAATAGTGCTACACCAAACGCACCCAAGTAAATTGATCACAATATCCGTTGCTAATATGTCGTATGATTGTCACTTAATATATATAAATATAATATATAATAAATATATAATATAAATATATAATAAGGATAAGATCAATAATAGTGAGATAAGTATTCCGTAAGGCTTTTTAAAAAAGGAAATTACTTTTACCCAAAGCAAAATCCTAAAAAACCTTCCCGGGTCGTGTCCCGACGAGGTGTGAATTGAAAATCGAGATTAAGTTTGTGATCGCGTGATTGAATGGTCAATGATTGATTTGGATTCTATTTCTACTAATAAAATGCAAAAACAAGTAAAGGCACGCTAAAAATGAAAGCAAATAAAGGTTTAAACCTAAAAACGATAACGGGATTCAAATCTCGTTCTTTAAAAAAAACTAAATTCTACAAATTTAACCCTACGAAAGCAAAATTAATTTTTAACAATCCTAAATGATAAAAGAAAATTTTATCAAAAAGATTTATATTTTTTTGACTTTTAATTTATTTATTATGAATTAAAAACGGATTTAATAAAAAAAATTAATAAAAAATACTAAACTAATTTGAAAAATTCTGAAAAATTCATGAAAAGTACTATGAACTAATTAAAATCTAAAACAAATAAAGTGGGTGATTCAGCTTATTGCAATAAGCTGTAATAAGCAGAAAATGGCTTATAACTAAAAATAAAAAACGTGTACAAAAGAAAAATGTGTGGAGGTTATAACGCAAAAGACCCAAGGGCACGTTTGGTAGCAGATGTGTGTGTTAAAACGTTGGTTGAGTGAAGGAGAGGTCCCAGGTTCGAGCCTTGCTCACCTTGACTTCTCCTTTACTCCCAATGTTTTTATTTTTGCAAACTTTTTTTATGAAAAAGCTTAAAGACCTAAAAATAAGCAACTTTTATAAAATGACTTTTTATAAAAACTTATAAATAAGCTAGAAATAAGCTCTAAAAGATGACAATTTTGGCTTTTTACATTAAGACTTAAAAGGCTAAACTGTTATGTTTTTTGGACACAATAAGCATTAAAGAAAACAAATAAACTAAAAACAAATAATCACTAAACCCTAATAAGCACTAATGAACAAGAAAAAGCTAATAAAAGGAACTGAAAATAAGCTAAAATGACAGAATCTCTTAACAAGCTATTAACTCAGAATTTTAAACTGAAAAAGCTCATAAGCTTGAATAAGCTCTAATCTACACTAAATAAGCTAACAACACTTAAACCTATCCTAATAAGTAAATCTAAACACAACTAAGAGCAAATCCAATAAGCCAAAAAAGCTCAGAAAAGCTAATAAGCTTATTGGCCAAATTTGGTGACTAAACAGCCTAAGGAGCCACTTTCTAGCTTATTTTTAAGCTAGAAAATAGATCTTTATGGCTTAAAGGTTTATACCACTAAAAAGCTTATCTTATAAGCTACAATAATCAGCAAATAAAAAGGAGTTTGAAAATCAAATAAGCTATGAAAAGGTCTTATGAAAAAAGTTGTTTCACTCAGTATGTGCTGAGTTTTACAAATTTTTAAAAAGACAGAATGGCTTATTGCACCCTCAAAATAAGCTAGTAAAAGGAGTTCAAATCATAAAATAAGGTGAAACAGATTAACTACATACTACAAACTACTTATGCAAACAAATTCAAAACCTAAATCTAACTTTAACTTAACTAAAAGTGAGATTGAAAAGTGGACTTTTTGAAAACTTAAAAAAAATGAAGATGCACTTAACAGAAATGGGTAACTTTTACAAATCAAAAGTAATTTTGACCAATATTTATCTACTGCATTTTTAAAACTAAAACAACACCAAACTAATGCTTAAAAGCAGTTTTCAAATAACTTATCAAATAAGCAATTAAAATCTGTTTTAACACCACAGGTTTAAACACCTATTAGATAAAACCTAAAAACTCACGTTTAAACTTTAAAAACTTGTAAAAACAGCTAACACAACTTAAAAAGGCTAGTTCAAGTTAGCATAGTGACCCAAACAGTTTTAAAACTGATTTTGACCCACTTTGCCTACTTAACCCAAACACCCCTTAAGAAAGTGAAAAACCATTTTAAGCTTATAACAGGCTTAGAAAACTTAAACAAACTCAAAACAGATTATGCACAAGGTAAAATGAAGACAAATAAGCAACTGTGACTCAGAAATAAGCACTTAAATAAGCAGGCAAGAATAGCAATTTAGAACAATGTAAAAGGCAGTTTTATCTAAAGACATAAGCAAATGACATGTAAGCAATAAGCAAGCATAAATAAGGTATAAGCAACACTAATAAGCAACAGTAAGCAAAGATAAGCAGTACATAAGCAGTAAATAAGCAAATAAGCAATTTTAAGCTAAAAAGATGAAAAGTAAGGACTTACAAAACCCTTTGCTCTAAACAAGGGCAAATAAGCTCTTAAGAGCTTTGTCTACAAGCTCTAGCTTGTTTAAAACAAGCTAGTGAAACCCATAAGCCCATCCAGGTTTGGCTTATCATCCACTTTTAGCTTCTTTTTTAGTGATTTTTGGTAAATGACTTAAACACTATAAGTTATTGAAAAACTTATAGTGCTTGAGTTAACAGCTTAAGTACAAGTTAAAAAGAGCTTTTGTGAGCTTATAAAACGTTTTTAAAACATAAATGACATTAACTTAAAAACAAGATTTTAACATAAAACTTAAATTTCATTAACTTAAATAAAACAGTACAAGGCTTTAAAAAATAGTACAATAAGCTTAAAAAGACTTAAATATAAGTTGAAAAGAAAACTAAATGCCTTTGAAGGCTTACAAAGGTCCTTATTTATAGCCGAACTATAATTCTTGGACTTGGTCTTCATCTTCTTGTCTTCTTCCCATTGTTTTTCTTTTGTGTGATAAAACCCTTCATAAACCCTTGTTTGTGTTTCTTTGAAGCAATCCCAACCTTTGAATCACCTTAGAGCCCAATCTGAATGATCATGTCCATTGATTTGGTCAAAAGCCCTAGATGAATGGGAGTGGAGGGGATTGACAAGGTGGAATGTTGGTTTATGAAGTGGGGTTATGGTGGGAGAGGGATGTTTTTGTCTGTGGCTGCAGGGTAAATATTTTTGGAGAAGATAAATAGTGATTATAGCAGGAAATGGTTTTGGTATGAACAGGGTAACGGAGTTAGCCCTGTTTTTGTGAAGTTGTTGCATCGTTAGTCCTTTTGGACTAACAATGCTAGTCCTTGAGGACTAACGATGTAAGGCTTGTATGGTGTTATGGATTAATAGGGTTAATGGTTTATGGTTTGGGCTTTTTGTTTGGGCCGGGTAAGGTTTTGGGTTTTATGGGCCTTCATAAGACTTAAGGCTTATAAGTCTTATACTTACATGCTTAATGGGCTGACCCGGCCTATTAAATGGGTACGGGTTGGCCCATTTAAGATTTCTTCGATTTCGGCTCTGTCTTTGACTTTGACTTTTGTTAACTTTGACTTTTGTTGACTTTTACGTAGCTATGGAAATCTTCCTTTGATACACCTTGAATTTGAGGAGCTGGAGGTTCATAGGCAGGAGCTTGATAAGCAGGAGGTTGAACAACCTGAGGTCGGTAGATTTGACCTTGATGAACCGGGGGTTGGTAAGCTGGAGCTTGATTGAAGTTCCCTCGGTTTTGGTTGTAACGATTATGATTATTTCCTTGATTTTGCATATGATGGTTTTGAACGGGAGGAAAACCAGGTGGTCGAATTTGATTTGAAATCTGGGTTCGATAACCGGTGTTTCCTTGGTTGAAATTAGCTGGATGCAATTCAGAAAATCCATGGTGTGGACATGCCCGAAGAAGATCATTAAATCTATCCCATGCTTCATA